>APFE030759941.1:0-22774 GCA_000404065.3 Pinus taeda | reverse complement strand
GTCTAAGGAGTCACAATATAAACCAGCCGACCTAACAATAATAATATAAAGCCACAAAAATAACAATAGAGGGATCCTATGGGGCACAGTAATAACAATATGGGGGCAATGGGGGCAATAATAAAGGGTATAACTACAATAGTAATGGGGTAATCACTAGTATTATAGGGACCCAACACCCCACTATGAAATCGTTGCAACGAAGGGGGCCTCCACCCCCCTTCTAACCCCTTGGTTAACTATGTGGGCTAGTCATGAAAGAATATAACACAACCCAACACAGAGAGCCCAGTGGCATGATAAGTACATCAAGAAAAAAAAATTCAACGAGGACATTGGGCACTGCAATATGATAGAAACTTTAAACATTTCAAAGGGAAATTTTCAACCATATGGTTGGGACCCTATGGAGTGGAAGAAGTTTTTGATAATGGCTCAGTCAAGATAAAAACCATCAATGATGATCATATCTCATTTTTGGTAAATGGCCACAGACTAAAAATATACCATTATCCTCTCTCTTGCCAAGAATTTTTGCAAAATGTCATACCGAACCTAGAAATGGAGTTGGTTTAAAGGGGGACCTAGCTCATGTTGGTTCTTCAAATTAATATATGTATATATACATAGTATAAATAATAGTGGGCTAGCCTTTTTTTTCCTCCACAGCTCACATAGAATAAAGAGGCAATATGTCAAGTGTAAGCTTATTCCTTTATCCGGACTTGACATATTATTTATGGAAAAGGATGATCTGTAGTTTATTGTGAACATTTAAGACAACCTAAAATTGAATTTTCCTAGCATTGACTCACCTAGGCTCATTAATATTAATGGGATAGTAGTAGTTAGGGATTTGTTGACTACATAATTATTCTTTTCCAATATTAGTAGAATAAGTACATAAAAGAAACTCGTTGGAGTCTACTTTGGATTTTTTGGTCTCTCTAAATATGAATACCCTGAGCACCAGCTAACTCATTTAAATGCAATAGATAGGGCTGTGTTGAGTACAAAATTATTCTTTTTTAGGCTCAGCAGAATAAGTACAAAAAAGAAATCCCCCTTGGAGTATTCTTCTATGCATTTCATACTCCCAAAAGTTGAAATTCCATAGGTAGTAATCATCCCAGGCCTGGTCAAAATCCATGGAATGATGGCACCAGATAATTCTACAACAACCAGAAGTCAAATTTCAGTCTACATTTGGCGTACATGGAATTTCATAGAATTTTTCTATTCATTTTTTTTAGTGCAGTCACAATTTTACAGTATTTCCATATTCAATGAGAAAGTTCAGAGGTTTTGTACTTAATTCAATACTACTCTTAGACTGATTGGGGTACTGGATGATTTCTTATAATTTTATATATTAAGTCCTGGAAAGCTATCTAGGATCAACTTCAACCTAGTAGCATTAAAATCAATGAAGATTATAAATTAGAGGTACTCTGGATCGTTATTAATTATATAGAAATGTTTATCATTATGGATTCATCAAATGGAGAGGGCACTCATCTAAATACCAAGTTTTCCCCATCATTCTTATTCTTGAGTTCTTGAATATCAATGTGTAGTAAAATCAAGGTAGGAGTGATTTTCCATTTATTTAGACTAATTCAAAGCATATGAACAATATAACTTAATAGTAATTTACCTCTTCTCGTTGTAATGATTTACATATCTTCCCCATATTCATTTAATATTAAACCATCCTATCCCACTACCCTTCCCATTCATTCCTATTCATGTGATACATATGTCAACTACCTACTCATCATTACAAAGAACTAATTCGCACCATAATTAGGAATTCCATAGTCATTGTTTCAAATGAATTTATATCTATGTGAAACTCCCAAAATGAAGATTGTCAGTCTCATCGCTAAGTTCAGTCAATAACTGAGCGGTGATTCCTTTTATTTTCCATCTAACCTTCAACATTGATTCACCTTCGGCATGGGGGCTGACTTCCATGGACCCACATTTTCCCAATTCTGCAAGAGCCCAGCATATGCTATGTGCAAGGTCGAGTTTGAGGAAAAGGGATGGATGGATTTTCTACAAAAATTGTAGGGTTATAATGATAGGGTAGAAATGGCATTCACGTAGAGTTTTGATCGGAAAGTTACAAGAGTGGGAAGCTTGAAAATAAAAGCGACCAAAAAGTCGAGAAGCAAAGCAACTAGATTGCCATTAACTGGTAAGAAATATTTTAAAGGAGGGTTGCTCGAGTTGGATGATTGTGCTAAGGTTCTTAAGCTGACATACAAGTTTATTAACTGGTTAAACGGGGTACTAAAAAGCTACATACAGGAGGAATGGTGCCCACTCATCACTGAATTACATAGGTTTGTCACTTGTGAGGGGATGTATGTCGTTATTTTCCTTTACCATATTGGGCTTCTCTTACACTTTTCATATGGACGAGAAGTCAATTTTCCATTTTCCATGCATAGAATTTTGTATAAATTCGTTAGGGGTGTTCAGTCCACTACGAGAAACCTTGAAAATAGTGTGTGCCATCACACTCTTATCAAGATGATATTTTTTCATGAGTTGAGTCAGCGTAAGAAGTCTTTGGAATAGTTTTAGGTTGAATTTTTTCTTGGTGATGAAAACCAAATCAAGGGTCGACAAAGGCTTATTAGCTCCTAATCAAAGAAATTGGGTTAATAAGTCAATGATCCTCCTAATTCCAGTTCTAAACAAGGCCAGAGCCTTGTGATAACCCCTGTGTCCACAAAATAGGAGAGCTATTTAGAAAAACCCCTAAAGAAGTTTGTAAAGCCTAGTTCATCTACTTTGAAATTGACCCTAGTCTCGAAGGGAAGGAAATGCAAAAGAAGTATGGAACAGAAGAGTGAACTTATTAATAATGATGTGACAGCTGAAGAAGCCCAACTAAGAAAATAGAAAAGGCCATAGGTGGAGGTTGTGAAACCATTTGTCTCACCAATAGAAAAATAGTTTGTGGGAGCTAATGTAGCCCCTAAGATTTTGACCTCATCACAGGGTCGGTGGAACATTAGGATCATGTCTAAATAATAACCTTCCACGTATGGTACTCAATATTGAGAACTGGTCACCATTTTGTCCTCTCCGAAACATGAAATAAAGAGCCCCTTTCGGGCAGTCAAAGAAGTAGGGGATCTTCCACCTAAGGAAGACAAACTGATAGATAATTTCCAAGATATTTTAAGCAGTTTTCCACAATAGGGTCAATCTCACAAGGGTCTAATCAATACTAGTAGGCATCTAAATCTAAGAAGAGCTAGACACTTGAGGGGTCAAATCACAGAGGGATTAGTTCACAGAAATAAACCATACTTTATAGTAATACCTCAGTTTGTTGTGATGAAGATTTACATCTGATGTTAGATAAGTTATAGAAAAGGAATGAAAAACTTAAGGAAAGGGCTCATAATTATAAGATGTTGTTTCATTATCTTCAGATGGTTAATGAGTAGTATCGAAATGAGAATCTATCCCTAGCTTACAAGAAGGATGCACTCGTCATGAGGAACAAATGTCTTATTAGTTGGAAGCTAAAACAACTAAAGACTGTCAAGAGGCTTGATGCCCATGAGTGAGCCCTGAGATTTCAATGGTCATGTTTGGAAGTCATAGTCAATGTGGAGGGAATTTGAAGGAAGGGATGACCTAATTTTTTATGACTCGTTGAGTTTGAAAAGGGCAGCTGCATGAGGAAATCCATTCCCTTTGGCATGGGGGGATATTGGGCCCTAATTTTGTACCCTTTTTCACATCTTATCCCATTGTTTTTACTATCATTTCTCCTACTTTACCCATTTTTGACACCCTAAACCATTCAACACTGGCCAAACTATGTTACCTTATAGTCGAGGTAATATTTATCAATAAGTACTATTTTCAGATATCTTTGTTTGGTTTAGGTAGATGCTAAATATATTTATATCTCTTGAATCAAATTGATTAATCTATAGAAGGACTCTTGAATATAGGGAAGACACTTGAGTACGTGGAAAGGTCATTAAATGTCCAACACCCAGTGCAACAACACATCAAGCAACCATTTTTGGAGCAACCATTCTGCACACAGTTTTCTACTTAAATTAGTACTCTATTTCAAGTTCAACATCGGGCAATGAGTCAACCATTCGCATTCTAGAATATTCTCTCCTTTTATTAAGCATGCAATTATTTTCTTTGATCCAAATATAGTGTCATGATTGGGATAGTTTGACTACCATCTGGGTGAAATGATCCAAGATCATTTCACTTGGATTATTTCATTTTAGATCCAAGATAGTTTTACTCTTCTTTGTCAATCTATTGTAACTATTTTATAGGCCTGAATTATTTAGAAGGAAAGATGCTTTGTATGTGGATTTACACATATATATACGCATAAGATGAACTAGTGATTATGGCACGATACAAGTTGAATCTTTTTTGCTAAGATCAAACTCTGAGACTTATATTTTACTAATTTTTTTAATATAATTATCTCTGTGTCTATTCACATCTAAGAATTTATGTCTCTTTTATCTGTGAGTATTGAATTAGATTAGGCTTGTTCTAGGTTGTGGCAAGGGACCGCCATGAACCTTGATCGAGTCCTGTAATAATTTCATTGTGTAGGAAGTGTGTTTCAAACTTATTAGGTAGAACTGCACTTAAATTTTCATTCTCTTTCGTTAATGATTTCTATAATTTTTGCACTTAAATTCGTACTTAAGTTTCCTTTAATTTTTTTATAGATCCAAGTTGAAGGTAACGAGTGTAATGTTATTGAGTCTTTTCAATATTGTGGAGAATTGTTATAATCATACTCTATATACGTTAACCTCTGTGATTATTCTTCCAATTTCGTGAATGCTAGAAAATAAGGTTTCGATTTAAGATGAGTTTATGAAGTGAATTCTTATGTTTTTAATTGAATCTCCTGCCTTTAATGGAAGTGTTTTATTGCATGTGAATATATGTATATCATTGGAACACGACTCCTATAGCTTATGCTGAGTTTGAATACCTAGAATTGATTAGAAGCAGTGTCATTCTTTGTATAGATCGATTTTTAATACTTGGAGAATTACATATCATTTACAGTGTAGTTATTCAATTTCCTATGTGATGATTGCTTGAGTTGTAATGTAATAATCATTTGAATGGAAAGATCATTATTTACTTGATTTCTTAGTAAAATTTGATTAAATTTATTCCTTTTCATCATTAAATAAATTGAAATTATGTGTGTTGTTTAATTACTCAGATTGGTTCTAAGTTACAAAATCATAAGTTATATGTTTTATATGCTTAGTTTGTTTTGAATTAAGTCGTACATAGGGAATGGTTTGATTTATTATTGAGTTTTCGTTTGATTCGTAGTAACCTGGGGATTAGCTTTGTGTAATGATTCTAAACAAATTTAATGAGAGTATAGATTGAGGTAGTTGTCAATCTTATTTCTAAATGAGCTTTTGAAGTTAGAACAAAATAGTAATTTGAGTTTCAGTCACGAAATAGATTCTATTAATGGTGACTTAGGTTACGTAGTGAAATAGGTTGCTTCAATTCCACAATTCATTGTGTGATTGTCAGAGTGTGAATATAATGTACTTAATTTCGCACTAAATATGCATAGCATAAGTTTGGATCTGAACCGAAATGTATTGCAACTCAAAATTTATGAATCTCGGTTGACAATTTAAATTTAGGGAATTCAATGACATATAAAATCCATAATAAACATTTAGGACTCATTATGGTAATTACAAATTTGTTGTCTTTCCATTTGGGATTACAAATACCCCAATGACATTTATGAGTCTAATTAATGGTATTTTCCATCCCTACCTAGAAAAATTCATTCTGATTTTGATTTATGAAATTCTTATTTACTCAAGAAACATAGAGGAACATAAGTAAGATCTACAAATATTGTTGCAAATCTTATCAGAACGCCAACTATACAATAAGTATAGTAAATGTGATTTTTACTGAGATAAAATTCAATACTTTGGAAATATAATTTCATTAGAAGGGATAGATTTAGATCCTTAGAAAATTAAAACCATTATGGAATGGCAGGTGCCCAAAATTGTTCTAGACATTAGATATTTCATGGTTTTAGCTGGGTATTATCATTGTTTTATACAGGGGTTCTCTAGAATTTCTTATCCTCTAACTTCTTCTCAGAAAAAAGGAAGAGCCTTCAAGTGGGTAGTAGAATTCCATTTTAGTTTAGAACAATTAAGAGATTTATTGGCTATAGCCCCAGTGTTGAAATTTCGAGACCCAAAAAAACAATTTGTAGTCTACACAAATGCATGCCAAAAAGGAGTAGGAGGGGTTTTGATGCAAGAAGGTAAAGTAATATCTTATGAATCAAATAATTTGAAGGCTCATGAACAAATATATTCTTCCTATGACTTAGAATTAACTATGGTAGTTCATGGCCTGAAGGTGTGGTGACATTCCTTGGTAGGTAAAAGGTTCATTTTAATGATTGATCATAGTAGTCTGACAAGTTTGTTTAAGAAGCCTAATTTTAATTAACATCAAGCTAGACGAATCACTTTTCTAAGTGAGTTTGATTTTGATATAAAACATCTTAAAGGAAAAGAGAATCAAGTGGCTGATGCACTAAGTAGAAAGTTACATTGTGTATTTTAAATATTCTATAGTCAAATAGAATTTAATTTTTCTGGTTGGATCAATTAAGTTTCCCTAAAAGATCCATAATATAAATTCTTATCCCAGCAAGCTAAACAAGCAAACAATTTTGAAAATGGACCTGAATATAACATAACTCAAGATAATTTATTGAATTTTAGGGGAATGATATATGCCATAATGAGTTGACTATTAGACAATTAATTATGGATGAGTTTCACAGAAGTCCCTATGCTTCTCATCTCAGATATAAAAAATTATTTTCTTCAGTGAAGAGAGACTAATTTTGCCTAGTATGAGGAAGTGAATTGATGAATATTAAGTGAAGTGCCTACAGTGTTAGTAGGTTAAGGCTAAGCACTAGCACTTAGCTGGTTTACTCTAGTCGTTACGCATTCCTGAGTGGAAATGGGATACAATTACATTAGATTTTATAAACATATTCCTATTTCCAAGAAATATAATGATTCAATCATGGCGGTGGTGCATAAATTAAGAAAAACAACCCATTTTCATCCTTGTCCAATCCACATATAAGACTATACAAATTTTAAATATATTTATGAAAGAAATCTCTTGGTTACATGGGATGCGAAAAGTGGTAATTTTTATAGGGATGTGAAGTTCATTTCTACATTCTGGAAGGCTCATTTTACTAGAATGGGTACTCATAGTTAGCTTAGTAACACGTATCATCCACAAACAGATGGGAAAACTAAATTGGTGAATCAACTACTTGAAGACATATTAAGAATGTATGTAATGCAACAAATAACCAAGTGGGAGGAATATCGTCACCTAGTTGATTTCGCATATAAAAATAGCTACCATAAATCATTAAAGATTAGTTCTTATGAATTATTGTATGGAAGAAGGTCCAAAACACCTAATAAATGGAGAAACCCTAGGGATAAGTTAATCCTATGACCTTATATGCTAGGAGAAATGGAGAAAACTATGAAAAAGGTTTGATGAAACTTGAAAGATTCTCAAAATAAATAGAAGGATTATATAGATAAAATAAAGAATTTTAGATAATTATGTGTGGGAGACCATGTATATGTGCAATTTAAACCCAAGAAAATCACCTTGAGGCCGGGTGGTTGTGCAAACCTAGCACCACAACATTGTGGACCTTTCCAAATTATTGAAAGAATTGGACACGTAACATATCATATTGCACTACCTAGTCAGATACGAGCCCACAATGTGTTTCTTGCTTCAATGTTAAAGAAATATGTGTATGATCCTAGACATATCATTAGTTAGCAAGATGTGTAGGGAAAATTTAATGCTGAAAATTCTGATGTATGTATGTCATTGGATTAATGTTCAAGATAGATTAATGACAACTCTTATGAATATGAAACAGGTCAAAGCAGATGAAGAGTTTATGGTGGAGCGTTTATGTATTCTCATTAAGGGAGAAGCAATGTTAAAGTGGCAAGCTATCACCCAGGTTAAAGTGCAATGGAGGCACTTTACCCTGGAAGAGGCCACCTGGGAGGATGAATGATTTTTTCCACAAGAATGAACACTGGGGACAATGTTTCAAACAAAGGGGGAATATGTAACACCCCCTGTTACTCTAATTTTTTTTTTTTTTTTTTACTATACGAAACTCGGTAACTTATGGGATTAGTGAAAAATCATAGTCAAACTTTAGTATTTAATTTAATTTTAATTTGTTTTTGTTTATAAAGAAAAAAGTTATCATAAGTCTCAGAACTCAGAGGAAAAGACCTTAGATGATATTTTCAATTACCATATAGTTAGAGATAGTTATTATCTTTCTCTCCCTAGAGATAAAACATCTCAGTGGGAAAACAATGCCAAGGGAGGTAGGAAAAGAAGGCTTGAGGCATCATGAAAGAAGAGAAGAAGAAAATTAAAAACTTCAACTAGACATTGCTAAGGTGATGTAGGATGCTTCTAGAAGGGTATTCTTGAGCTTGACTTAGAGCTAGTGGAAGCCCTTGATAGACTTGTGAGTCTACAAGTTCTAGGCTGGACTGGGTAATCTTGATGCCTAAGAACAAACCTCCTTGGACACTATCTTTTAACTAATATAGAATTTGAAAGGCTTCAGGGGGAGTACTAAATGTAATTTCCAGTATTTTTGGTTTAGAGGAAGGGTCTTCTCCCTTGTTCAAGTTCCTTGGATGTTTAGATATACAGATATAAGTATATGGTTTCTAAACCCAATAATACTTTTATAATGATATGGAATATGTATTTTCCATAATGAACTATGGATGGAATGGATACATTATAATATGATATGAATCTATAGTAGTTGTTCTAAATTAATTGTTTATTAAATAAAACAATCAAGACTTTGTTCCTCTGTCTTTTGAGTAGAAAAAATTAGCCTAAAACTCTAGTATCTCGACTATTACATTATTAATAATATGAATGTAATTTTAGGTCTTGAACTGAATATGTATAAAACAAAAGACTAAATGAATTGTATAATAATGGATTTTATGAAAAATAATAACACTTGATATTATCACCTAAGAAATATTGCAAATATTGTTGTTGAATGTCGAAATGAAATGAGAAAAGTAATATGTCTTCCTTTGTTAATGTACCAAGTGAAAATCCTTAAGTATATCTATGGATATGACCTTTGGTTCAAACTTGTATTACAAAGTGTTCTCTAAAAGAGATAATTACAAGGAAATAAGATCTCAGTGTGAGCATGGTTAGTCCTTGGGCCCAACTAACTAAAGAGCAGCCCCGATACTATCTCTAGTCCCAACAAGGTCGTTCTATAAACAAATTACACCATAATTATTTTTTTTAATAATCGTATGAATGGATATAACTTTCAAGAAAAGAATGAAGTGCAAAAATATAACTTTCAAGTCATATACATTTATACCATACAATACCACAGAGAAATTCATCATATTGCATTGGGAAACCTCGATCAGAGCGAGTGGTTACAGGAGTAATCGTTTAAAAATATAAATATCAATAAAAACCCATAAAATTTTGACGAGTAATAAATGTGAATATACCACTGCTAGACAACATTATAATAAACCAAATTCCAAGCATACTCGAATACCATATTCGGAAATAGTAGAAAATATATCGCAAATCATTCTTGATCGTAGAAGAAATTAAGTATGATGCAATACAAGGATTCAGGTTCAATTCAAGACAACCGAAAACACAATACTTCAAAGGTTTAATCAGGAAGTTCCTTTTAGTACAAATTTTATCACGCACACTTAACATTTAATGAGTGTTACAACACCCCGGTACTATAACAACTTATGTAATTTAACTGAAAGGATAGAGCCGACTTGGAAGTCCTGAGCGATGCTGGTTACATTGGGCTCTGGAACAGCATACTAATTATAGAGAATAATTTTCTTAAGGCAGGTAAAGTGAAACCCTTATGCTAAGAACGAAACTAAACCTCCATTAGATAAAAAAGTTATGGCACCTGAAAACAAATAAGGAAAGAAATTTAAAATATGGAACATGGTCTTTGTAGAGAGAAATCAAATAACAAATATAAACCATTGAGCCAATACTTGAAAGCTTATAAAGAAACATAAGACTTAGAGAAAAATAAAAATAAAAAATCTGTAGTCGTCATAAAACATATGAAGAGACCCCTTTATGTTGGACAGTATTTATATAGAGAATCTTTTGAATGTCGTTTACTCCCTAGACCTGTCAAAATTATATTTAAACACTAAAATAAAATAGAAGAATTAAATCTTGTTCCAGGTAAATCAAGGAAAAGATACGTGTTGGAAATCTTTAGGTTGAGCCTGTCATGTGAAACCGCATATCTAGAAAGGAACCTATCGATATTTGTATGACCAGAGCCTAGAAAAAACTCTTGTCAAGAAACGGGAAAAAGGAAACAAAAGAACTCATATGAGAAACCCATGAGACAAATACAATTAAATTTACTTGTTTGATGAAGAAAGTAACAATTGATTTACCTCTGGCAAAGAATGATTCGTTAGGTAGAAGTCGTGTGCAATCATACTATGAAATCCAGCTGGAGGTTACTAACAGGGCATAACTCTCAGCCACCCAAACCAAAAATTGCAAATGAGTTAGACATGTCATACGGTGAGATGACTAGTTTACCTTAACTGCTTGGATATCATCTCAGTCATCCGATTAGAAACCCTTGGTATCAACGGTGGAAAGCACGACATTTTTCAAATCACCCTATACTACTTGTTGCCCCATCACCTCACAAGTGACCGATCGAGAACCTTCCAAGGTTCCTGAGATATAGTTGAGGAGGAAATAAACATAGTTCCCAGGGTTATAAATCATAACTCTATATAAATATCAAAATAGTGCAACCATGTCCTAAATCACATTACCGGTACTTCCAATGCAAATGTTGAGAGACCCTCTCCCTGCATTATTTTCACATGGAGCGGAGCAAATACAAAAATATTGGCATAATACCAAATACAAACACCTAGCACTCCCAGCACTCCCAGAGGTAGGACTAACCAAACAAATAACGTACATAAACACATGTAAAGACTAGTCAAATATTGGTCTATGATATTTATATAATACTCCATACTTACTATAATATTGTGTTCACTCTTCAGTTTGATAATTATCAGCTACGATTTGTATAGTGTCATCTTCCAAGATGTGTTATGTAAATGGAGTAAACAAAAGTGGAGTAAGACATTATGACAGACCAATTACAGTAAATATGAAAAGTTATCATGAAACCTTAATGACTTGTTGATTAATTTTTATTTATTTTCTACCTGTGGATATTACATTAAGCTTCTTCAATTCGAGTGCAAGATGAATTAGACCAAGAGCTAATAACCCTAGCAATGGCCCTATTAGAAAAATCAAGCCCTATTCCAGTCATATATAATCCAGGATGGATAAAGGAGGATGAATTCATTGATATAATAGGACAAGCTTGGTTGACTCCAACTATAGGATCGGGATTCAAAATTCAAGGAAGTTAAACAAGTGTTAATAATTTGAGAAAATTAAAAATACTAACCTCTAAGCTATAAGAGACTAGAGCTGGTAAAACAACTGGAGAATCATTGAAGTTTGATAGAAAACTATTAGGTGAAAATTTGTCATAGAGAAAATGAAAAGAATTAACCAGGAAAATATTTCAAGAAAGTCAACACGAGGAACAATATTGGTGCTTCAAATTAAGAAGTGTGTGGCTTCAAGTGGGAAGTGGAAATACAACCTTCTTTCATAATTATGCTAAGGCTAGAGAAATATGAAATAGGGAAACAAAAATTGCACCCAAAGGGAACCCAAGGTTGACCACTTTTCAAGACATAAAGTAAGAAGCATTTTTCCATTTTCAATCTCTTTACTTTGAGGATAGATAAGTTGAGCAAGGAAAATAAAAAGAGTTCCTTTCATGCATACCACCAATTGTAATAAAATATGGAAATCAAAAACTAATTCAAGATATAGAGGAATCAAATATTATAGAATCAATTTGGGTGTTGGATCTAGATAAGGCCCCAAGTCCTGATGGAATTCAGCATTAGATTTTATCAAGCCTTCTGACCAATGATAAAAGAGGACTGACTGAGAATTTTTAATGATAAGCGAAGGAAAGATAAGATTTAGGGAATTACCCACTCTTCCTTTCTTGGATTAATCCATTAGGAGTCAAACCCTTTGATTTCACTTGGTCTAGACTTATATCCTTCTACAACGCAACATATAAAATTCTCACAAAATTAATAGAAAACAGATTAAAATTTATTTTTCTAGAGATTATTCTAAGAAAAAGGGGGCTTTATGCAACATAAATAACTTTTGGATAACATAATTCAAGTACATGAAGATATTCACTCCAGGAAGGATGTAGGGAAACCTTGATTAGTCATCCAGCTAGATATTCTCAATTCTTTCGATCAGGAAAGATGCCCCTTCTTATGATTAATTCTTGACAAGTCAAGTTTTAGTATTGCATTTTTTCATTTTATCGAATCTTGTATAGGATCCCCTTTGATTGTGCCTTTGATAAATCTCTAACCAAACCCTTTTTGTGGCCTCTAGGGATTGTGACAAGGTTTCATCCTTTCTCCCCTATCATTTATCATAGTAGTGGAGAGTTTGGGTAAAAATTTGGAGAAAGCAAGAATGGAAGGAAAGTTATTATGTCTAAGCATATCTCGAAAGATAAAAGGAATAAACCAGGGTCAATTTGTGGATGATACTCTCCTACGAGGACGACATAAAAAATTTTAGTGAATCATTTTAAATCTATTCCAAATGTCTATCTAGATCTCTTGGGTGGGCTAGTGAATAAAAGGAAAAATCAATACTTTAGATGGAACCATTCAAGAGCAGTTTTAAGAGAGACCTTTATGGCATCGGAATTCCAATGGCAATAGGATGAGGGTTATTTAAATATCTTGGAGTACCAATTTCCCTAAGAGCAGTGAATGCAAATGACGAGGAGGACATCCTGTAAAAAATCATGAAGAAGATCTAATCCTCGGGAGTGAAATGGCTAAATCTAGCTGGAAACATATTTTTGATCAAATCTGTGCCATCCTCACTACTTGTCTATATGGGCTCCCATCTTCTTTCTCTAAAAGGAGTGATCAAGCTCTAGTCTTATTTCTCCACACACAAATTTTCTTGTTTATTTAACTTATCTTAGTTGTTGATGGCATTGAAATTCCAATTGCAATAGGATGAAGGTCATTTAAATATCTTGGAGTACCAATTTCTCTAGGAGCGGCAAATGCAAACGACTAGAAGGAAATCCCATAAAATTCATGAAGAAGACCTAATCATGGGGAGTGAAATGGATAAATCTCCCTGGGAAGGTATTTTTGATCAAATTGGTGTATCCTCATTACCTATCTATATGGGCTCTGATATTCTTTCTCTAAAATGGGTGATCAAGCTCTAGTCTTCTTTCTCCACACACACATTTTCCTTTTTATTTAACTCATTTTACTTGTGGATGGCATTGGAATTCCAATGGAAATAGGATGAAAGTCATTTAAATATCTTAGAGTACCAATTTCTCTAGGAGAAGAAAATGCAAAGGACTAGGAGGACATCCTGTAAAAATTCATGAAGAAGATCCAATCCTCGGGAGTGCAATGGCTAAATCTAGCTTTGAAGTTATTTTTATCAAATCGGTGATATCCTCACTATGTGTCTATATGGGCTCTGGTCTTCTTTCTCTAAAAATAGTGATCAAGCTCTAGTCTTATTTCTCCACACACGACTTTTCCTGTTTATTTAACTTATTTTAGTTTTTGTGTGTATATATATATATATATACACACACACACACATACATACATACATACATACATACATACATACATGTATAGATACATACATACGTACATACATACATACATACATACATGGATATATATATGGGGCTTACCTAACTCAAGTCGTTTTTATCATAAAAAGAAAAAGAGATATGTTTGACTCAATTATTACCTCTATCTCTTGTTATATTTGATTCCTTGACCTTATATCTAGGTAGGCTACACACAATGGTATTATTTATTATTCTTGAATTATTCTTTTATTTCTACCTCTGCATGTGTGTTTCCAATAAATATATTTTTTATTAAATAATTATTTGTTGATACCTTGTACCAACTTTTCTCATCCAATTTATTTGAATATATAAATATAATTCATTTTTACTTAAATAATCCTGATCTTATTAATTTGTACTCTTTGAGAAAGTTCCTTGATACACAAGTAGTTGGGTACAAGACTCTTGGATTTTACTTTTTGTATCCACTTCTCATAATAATTCCTCCTATTTATCCTTAAGGAACTACATTTTTTAAGGGCTAGCACAAGGTTATCCTTTGTAGTGGTAAACAAATTATGATAAACCTACTATTTCCATTATTCTACAAAATCCCCAATAGTTCATAACTTATTTTAAGATATTAACTAGAAAATTATCCATGCTAGCAAATTATTTACTAGAATAGGAAAACATTAATCCAATTATATTTTTTAATTACATCTATAAAGAAATAAGTTATGTATCTGTGTATTTGAAAATATGATAGGAGCTTCCTCCCAACCAGTGAACTATTTTGACAAAAATTTCCCACGAGCCTCAGAGAATCTTTATGTGAAGAATCAAATCATTATTTTTTCATATTTTTCCTCCTTTAACCCTATTAGTGTCTTCTTTTATGAGTTCCCCAAAATCATTTTATTTTTCTGGTCTAGTCTTTCTCTCTTACTGGAACCTCTATTCTCAAATTTCTTTTCTTTCCCATAATGTCTTCCTATTTCTTCCACATGAACTTTATATATTGTCATGCTACCTTTGGTGATTGGAATGTTTGAAAAATATGGAGGATTTAGATTGTGACTCCAAAAACTATCCTTTCTTGGGCTACAACTATTTTTTAACCGCTTTCCTGACAGGCGGTATCCTGACTACTCACATGTTGGAACCTATTATATTTTAAAATAAAAATAAGTTGGATAAATAATAAACCATTCATAACAACATATTTAATACTTACATCTAGCAACAAGATGCCCAAATCTAACCTTATCCCCACAGCTATCATTTAAACTTAAACATTTGCAATAAAATAAACCATAAGGTCTGATAAGGGAAATAATTACATCAGGGCTACTAAATTTAACCTCCCCTTAAATGAACACCATGCTTGGAGTTCCCTCCACAATCAATGCTTCCAAAAAGGTAAAGGAATTCTTCTCAAAATTTTCTTCGATTTCTTGGGTAACATCCTCTCAACCAAAATTATTCCATTGCGCTTTAACCTAGCGATGGTTTGGTCCCAAATTAACGTACATTCCTCTCTCAAATTCATATTCAATTCTAATATGCCTTCACTCATGTAAAGTAGACATCGTCAATTTTTCATTCATACACCTGAAAAGGGTTAGAAATATTAGATCATTTTGTACAGTTATCCAATGGATATTTCAAGTGGTGTGGAATTCATTAAATGACTTCACTATGTGATCTCAAAACATGGGAATTATCAATTTCATTTATATATCATTCACACAGTGATCATAATAATATTTTAAGGATTATCTACTTACATGTCTACTTATGATGGATATGAACTAATCATTCGTCATGTCAGACAACATCATTCTTGTTTTGCCTTGATTTCACAATATCAAATATCCATCAACCATGAATTATTAAAGTTTAGGATAAATTCCTTTTTCTGCCATTTTCATGGCTATTATATCACTATCTGTTTTGATCAAATGGACGCAACCATGTTTTTTTTAGTTCTATTATTTTCTTCTATCCTCTTATTGTCATTTCTTTATGCATAAGGTTAGACCATAGTGTTTAATTTTTTGTTTTGTTTCTTATTTAGCTCTCCTTCCATAGATCCTTCTATTTTTCCTTTCTCACACCCAACAAACATCATGACCAAACTACAAAAGGAAAATACAAAGGAAATCATCATAAAAACACAAAGGAAAAAACAAAAGAAACATGAGCATGCTCAAGGGAAATAACAAGACAATCAGAAAGTTGTAGTAATAAGGACATTCAAAACATTACCCCCCACACCTCATCCATGAATTTTCCACAATTCACTCCCTCAATTTTCCTTCTCTTTCTGTATTGGACAATGTTGGTTAAGATGTATAGAGGTGATACACAATTTTCATCTATACAACAACAATGGGGATTATTTCCCCTTGCACTCTTGTGCATGTCAGTGGTCTCAACACACATCATGTCAGTACCATAGTCTTAAACATTATCATTTCTTGTTGTAATAACATAAGAAGATATTAATATCATGAAATTAATAAAAATTTAAACAAATACTTTAAATGTTCTTAGATTTAAAGAGTCATAATCTATATTCCTAGAAACCTTATGTAGAGTACTACTGACTGGTAGCACACATTTTCCTAATTCTCTTACTATGTTGACACAACATACATGTCAAAAGGAATAGGTGTCACTTGTGCCAAACTCTACCCAACACCTTTTTTTTAGTAGATTTGATTCTTCAAGACTACATGCAATGATCTCATTATCTTCCAAACTGATTGTCAACCAGTTCTTGCTTACATGGTTATCATTACTCATTATTAGTAATCTGACTCATTGTTGGCTTAAGGGGGCCTGACCCAGGTTCATAGGTATTCACTCCAACCAAAAAAACCCTAAATATTGTTCCTTTTGGTAACAACCTGCATAACGCAGGCTACAGTCTCACTCGAAGCAGTGATAGGGGATGTTAGAACTAGGTTTCTACATCCAGAGACCATGTCATGTGTATTCCTAATCCCTTGCAACTTAGATATGCCTTCGTGTAGATCTATACCTTCCTAAGGACTACTACTACAACTCTATTAAGCTAACCTCCAGGTCTCTGCAAAGGGATGTGAACGAGCTTATCATACCTAAAAGAAGTAGACTCATAACTTTCGCTAAGTAAATAACAACCATAGATCTGCCTTCGAATGGATCTACCCCATTCGAACAGTTAGTATTAGATCTATTTCAATATCTTCATGAAAACAATTCATCACATTCTTCATGCATGAATATTATAGATTTAACATATTCACCCAAGGAATACACTTTATTTCATAGAAAACAAATCATTAAGTAACAATGCGTAAGCTTAAACAGAATTAAGAACAAGACACAGATGCAATAGATTCGGTCCAAAATCAATCTTTATTAGATTCAACATTAAATTTATAGACTCTTCCACCATGCACACCCAGCTACAGGGGCTCACGCACTCAGCTCTGGATGTGCCATGGCCTTTGTGCACTCAGTTTCAAGAGCCTTCCCCTTTCGCCTGAGTACAGGAAAACATAGCTTTCCTTCCTTAGCCCTTTTCCCTTACACTTGTTTTTCATCAAAAGGTGTATATCTAGACTTGCCATGACTCAAAAATTTATAGCCTTTCTATTACAATACCATGGTCGGCAGACTATGGTATCTCAAAACCATCCTATCACTTACCCAAACAAGGGGCTAAAGCCCCTTTGACTCTTACTTAACTCTGCGCTTTTCTTCCACATTTCTTGGAGACTTTACATTCTTTACAAAATTCTACTAAAAATTTGATTAAACTAACAAAACTTGACCTTGGGGACCCTATCCCAATAGGCCCCCAACACAAATAGGTGACTCATCCTCGATTCACTTAGTTGACTTCTCTACTTTGTGGAAGAGCTCACTAAAATCCTGCTTCAATGTTTCCAGCTTCACAATGCCTTGTACTACAGCCTGCTTTACTTTTTCGACCAACTTTTATGTAGTTGGTCACTCTACTATAAGATGCATGGTCCAATGAGATTGTTGCAATGCTTTTAGTTTCTCTTAAATAGTCCAGGAAATTTGGATGGCTTCTTTTGTCCGAGGTTGAAGTTGAGCCTTTAACAATGATTCTTTCTACTACAATTCCTATACTTGTTCTTGTATCAGCTTCCCTTCCTACAAGCACGCGAACTGCTGGACTTGCGCCAATGTGCATGTGGTCACCCCAGTCTCATCATGTCTCTATTGGGCCTCTCTGATTTTTGTGTTCAATCTCTTCAAGTTTTGGTCCTCCTATAAAGTGTCCGATAACTCTATGTCATTGTTAAAAAAAAACTTGTAGCCTTTGACTGCATTCTCTAGAGTAGTCATGTGTTTCTCTATGGTTGCGTTGCACAGTTATCTGGCATCTAATGGAGTAGTCATTTGTAGCTTTAGTTGTAGTTCTTATATCTTCATCTGGAAGTCAAAATTACTCTTCCTATCTAATCTTTTGATTCTCAGACTGCAATATCCAATTTCTTGATTTTTTTGTAGCTGCGGTATCTTCCAAAATATGTAACTCTGGGACGGCATTACACACCTATGTAATTGCTTCTTCTAAGCATTGACTCCATGCTTCTATCTCTTCCTTTTCTTTCAAGGCTTGAGCCTTGTCAGTGAATATTTGTTCATTTTTTATGTTAACTTCATTGATTACTACAAGTGCGTGTTACTCTTTGATTGAAAGCTCGGCCGAGACCCCCTGATGAAGTGCGTGGAGGGTCTAAAGTGGAAGCGCTACTAAGTTCAACCCCATGTCCTTGATTGTGCTCCATAGAGCACAATCTTCCTCTATCTCTGGGCAAACTGATCCTTCTGGTAGGGAGATGACTTTGAGGTCCATGTTCCTTTCCATCTCCAACACACTCTCTCTCCCTTGTTCTAGGCTTGCTTCCACCCTTCTCACTTTCCCTACGCTCGCTTGAATCCTGCCTGTTTGGATCTGGAGCTCACACAGATCCTTCTAGATGCTCCCTAGCATCTGTATGTATTGTTTCTCAAACTATATCCACAACTCCATTGTGATGAATTTGACTTTATCAACGGCAATGAAACCATTTGTTGGCTTAAGGGGGTCTGACCCAGATTCAGAGTTATTCGCGCCAACCAGCAAAACCTTAACTATTGTCCCTTTCGGCAACAACCTATGTATCACAAGTGACAGTCTCACTTGAAGTAGTATTGGGGGATACCAGAACCAGGTTTCTACATCTAAAGACTCTATCATGTGTATTTAAGATCTGTTGGGCTTGAAAGATGTTGCCAAATGTCTCTTTGTTCCAAATCTTCATTTGGGCCTTGAGGAATTTGAGTTTTTGCTGGAACTGAAACATTTTTGAACCGCCTGGTGGGTGAAAGGAGGTCCATACAGATCTGATGAAGTATTTGAATGCGAGGTGTGAGAGCTAGAAATCTTCGAAGCAAAAAGGTCGTCATTTTACATCACCTGGTCTTTGCCATTGGAGGGCAATCGACCAATGATCTGAGCTTGAGTATGGGAGAATTGAAGCTGATAGATCTCCGCCTAGATGCACTATGTTGTCAGAAAGGAGGAATCTATCATGTTTGGATGCTATTTGCTGCCATCCAGTTCTACGGTTGCTCCATGTATGCGTACCATTGCAAAATTGCATATCTATGAGAGCATTGTTATGTATGGAATCCTTGAAGTGGGCTACCTCCTGCTCCAATCTTGCGCGCCCCCCTTTCTTTCCTTAAATCTTGTTTATCATATTATAGTCCCCCCTATGATCCACAACAGATGGACTCTATTGCTGTTGAGTTCTTCCATTGTGTTAAGAGCTGCAATTTTTTTGCTGGCTACTTGGGGAAAATATACGTTGGTCAAGTGGCCATGCACATTGGTGCCTACTATATGAAAAGTTGCTTGAATCATGTGATATGTTGCATGTATGTCTTTAAGCTCAATCGCTTGGGTGCTCTAGGCAATTGCTAATCCTCCCGAAACCCCTGTGGCATCCACTGCCACCGAGTGACATCCTGGCCAAGCTTTAGATAGAATATTTGCTATGGCAGTATTATTACACTTAGTTTCTTGTAGAAAGAAAATTTGTGTCTGCTCCTGCATAATCATATCTTTTATTAGTCTTTGTTTCCTGGGGCTATTGAGCCCTCTAATATTCCATGAGATCATCTTCATGATTCACTGTTGTGGGTGGGCTTATAGAAATTAGTTATCTTAGCATACCTGCCTGATTCCACCAGAATTTTCACTAGCGCAATGGTCCACTGGAGATCTGTTCTTCTCCCTCGCTTTTTGAAATCCTTGGGAGGTAAGCCTATATCCCAATGACTGCCCGATTGGATGCCAAGCTGCTGCTATTGGTAAGCTCTAGAAATGATGACTTCTAGTTTGCTAATCTAGAGCTCTGATATTTTGTCATAATCCCTTTTCCTACAAAATTGCTCCATCACCAAGATATCAAGATCGTTTAGGTCAATGTTCTCAGGCTCTTCCTCCATTTTTTGTACTTGATTTTCCTCATCCACAATGAAAGAAGGGCTTAAGGATTGACTGGGAATATCATCCACCTCCATGTCTTTCTCTTTTTCCTCGTAGTTCTTGCTTGCCTTCTAGGGTGAGTCAGGGGGGAGTTAACATGCAAGGGGGGGCTGAGGGCACAGGATCGGGGGGGGGGGGGTATGCAAGAGGTGGTCAGCTGAGGGATCGGCGAGGACCTCAAAATTGTTGTTGGTTGAAGGGAGGGAGGCGGCGTCTGGCAAGGGTTTTTTACCCTGAGGGGGGCTTCTTGTGGGATCTTTTACGAGAGGCTACTTTAGTAAATCCGTCTTGATCAGTTTGCCCCGACGATGTAGCATTAACAAAGTTGAGATTGAGAGGACAATCTCTGAAGATATGACCCAAAGCATGGCATTTACGGCAGTGAAATGGAACATGATCATAATCTAGGGATTGAATCCATTCAAAATCATCATGAAGAAGACTTACCGAGTCCGGGAGGGGTTTGTCCAAGCACATGAAGACACAAATATGGGCATAGGAGGTGTATCTGCGTAGCTTCATTTCCTACGCAGATTTTACATACTCCCCCAAACCATTTCCTATGTCCTTGAGAGAATCTTCATCCCAATACTCTGCCGAAAGCAAGTACATCCTGATCCATACTGGAGCCCAACTAAGGTCCTCCTTGTCTGGGTTGAACCTTTCCACCCACGCTCTTAGGTAGAGGCCCGCTGAATTGAAGAAGTAGTGCCCTTGATCCATGATTCGGTTTCTATCTTCTATGCACAGAAAGATCGCTCTGAAGAACCCTTTAGGTCCTAGTTGCAGGGTTACATGGCCTTTAGGCTTCCATTTGGCTGAGATCCAGTCTTGCAATGCCTTTTCCGTCGGCCAGAAGCCAATAAACTTTCCAATAAGCGCATGGTCCTTCATGAACTTGATTTGTCCATTAACCCTTTGACTTGGAAGCTCGATCTTGAGCCTTTCAATGGCCATTGGCTTGCAGGTCTTCGACGTAATCCTGTGCCTTTCCTCTGTTTCTGGAGATCCTTCCGATTTCCCGTTGATTTCTTTTGTCGCATCCGTCGATTGATTTGTAGGCTGCTGCCATTGAAGGCTATCTTTGTTCTCTGCGTCGAGCACTAGTTCAGAATTTAGAGAGCCAGAGTGCCCTTGAGGCTTACGAGTGGACGATGGGGAGGGCGTTGAGGCCGCCCCCGGGAGAAGCCCATTGACCCAGTGGAGAACCAAAGGCAGTTTGTCGATTGATGGCAGCTGATCGTTCTGCAAGGATTTGGAGGTGTGCAGGGAGCACAGGCTGTGCCATGATAGGGTTTTAAGAACCCTAGTTCCCATTAAATTAAAATTTTAAAAACCTTATTCTTATTAATTTAAAATATGTCAAATCACACCAACTGAATATAGGGCATGAATGGCTAACGCCATAGTGTTGATAATTTACACTTACAATAGTTTGTTAGGCTTTGATTCTAATGAACACATATACACACATACCCATCATATTAACTCACATAAATAATTTTTATTCAAACTCAAAGTAGCATTGGACCATCTTGCAAAATCTTGGGCTCCATCTTTGTTGTTGAACGACGCTATTGGGAACCTCTATGAACATCCCTCATTTGAATATTTGGGGGTTCATAACTGCGTTCATAATTATAATGACAAAAATAAAGAAAGATGAATGGTAGACGAAAGGATATTACAGTTAGTTTTTAAAATGAAAACTAATTACCAATCTTACCAAATAAATCGATTCTCACATTTGCGTTCTTAAAACTTTATTTATTCGAATATCTTGATCTGCAGCATTTACATTGTATTTTCCAATTAACAGCCATAACATTTCAGGCTCTCGACCTAATGGTGAGTTATAGCATCACATGAATATTTTCATATATCACTAGATATTTCCACACATCAGTAACACATGTCAATTTCTATTAACGTGACAGAGAGACTGGTGGTTATAGTCAAAATGACGTTGATATCAACTTTAATGTGCATAGTTAAGAAGTTTTTAAAAGGAGTTGTTTTTAGTGAGATTTTTTGGAAGTTTTTTTGTGGTTTTTTTTTGTTTAATTTTTCTAAAATCTATCACGAATTTATTCAAATCACAAGCTTGATAAATAACTCCTGTACAATGGAATTATCCTAAAAAAAATTTAGGGTGCTGAATCCATATATATAATAAAAAAACTAGTTTAAATAACACAAGTCAAGATTTCACCCCAAAACTTTTCGTCGATTTCTAGCTCATAAAATCACAA
>APFE030759935.1:77420-98988 GCA_000404065.3 Pinus taeda | reverse complement strand
TAGTGCCCCGGGAAATTTTTTTTTGGACCCTATATTAGGTTGGGCGAACCTACCTATGGTTTTCAGTCCATGGTTTTGGACATGATGGTTTTTGGTCCATGGTATTGGATGTTTCGGCATATATAAATATGTATTGTAACATTGAAAGGAACATAATGAAAAATCAAGCTGGTAGTCCCAGTTTTGGGATCCAGTGGGAAATCTCTGTGTATATGTGTTTTATGTGTTAGGCTCTCGCATTTTTATTTTTCCTATGATTTAGAATTCGTATGCAGGTAATTTTTGTACGGTGTTAAAACCTACAATAGCCCTGCTCCCCCTGCCCGCCTTCCTATAGATTTGTTGTTGTTTTCTTTTGGGTAGGAATTAGTAGTTGATTTGTGTGCATGACTAAGTAGAAAATTCCAGAAAAAAATCCTAAACCTCTACCCAAGCCTGATAAAGATAAGGGGCTGGTGACCCTTGTTCGATCAACATTTATAGATGAAATCCTTAAGAAAGAAGAATCTCAGCCTTCAGTAGGGCCTAGAAAAGTCACTTCTAGACAACCTACTAGTTCCCTTTAGGCCATAAGATCACCATCTGTAGCCTTTCCTGAGGTGCATAGTCACACCGAAGAGCAAGATTTTCAAGAAATTAAGAATTCTAGCCCAAAATCATTGCAAGAAGGGAACCTTAGCAACCTCTATGAAGGGGGGGGAGAAACCCGGGAAATTGAAGAATCAAGATCTCCTCTTGGGATAATTTTGCCATTAAATAGCCCAGATAAGGGAAGTGCTACAAAAATCATCCATAACAAAGTTGAAGAACCTAAGAGCCAAAATTTCCCCAGACATTAGGAACTCTCATCATCCCAGATAAAGGAAGTGTTGTTAAGGCTATTCCTGTTAAAGCTAATCCCCCTCATCAGCCTAGGAATACCCTCCTAGACATCCCAGAATATTATTGGCACATATTTGACCAAATGGCCCAAAACCAGCCAAACACCCAAAATTCTACATTGTAATATCCCATTGTGGACACTAAAGCTAATGCTCCTATGAAGGAAATTCCTCTCTAGCATATCCCTACATTTCATGGCCTTACATCAAAAGACCTTGATCCATTCTTACTTGAACTTAATGTGTTGTGTAGAGGTTATGACTATACCATCGACCCCCAGAAACTGAAATTGTTTCCCTCTACATTAAAAGGAGATGATTTACAATGGTTTATGGGGTTGGGTGGTGGTGTTATAAATAACTGGGATCAAATGAAAGAGTCTTTTCTAAAAAAATATCATGATTATTGTAGATCTAGAGAGTTGAAAGATGAAATATTTCAGATGGTGGCTAGACCAAATGAAACATTAGAGGAATATGTCGAGCTTTTTCAGTATAATCTTCAAAGATCTCCTTATGCATCATTACCCTTACCTGATAATGTATTGAAAACTGCATTAATTAAAGGAATGAAGGAAAAATGGATTGAAACACTAAACATTATGGGAAAAGGAGATATTTACTAGGAAAATTTTGCTGACATTATTAATTTATGTATTAGGAGTTCAAGAGGCAACATAAGACTAAAACCAGTAGAACATGATTGGTTTAACAGAATTTCTACAGAAGGAGTAACTTGTGCAGAAATTGGAAATTTATTAGAAAATTTTGAAACTGACATATTAGGGACTCTAAGAACGCAACTTGATGTTATGCAGGACAAGCAGAAGTAAGCAGAGGTAGAACAAAATTTGGCAATCTTCTGTCCTAGGTGTAGAAAGAAACACATCCACAAAGAATGTCCATTAGATGTGGTTCAAGTCCGTGCCATTTGTACAAAAGATCATTCTACAGAAAGTTGTCCCACACTTCCTGGATCGAAAGCAGTATACAAGGAAGCGGAGGAAGATCCAGAATCGGTGTACCTACTTAATCGGCGTTGTCAATGGTAGCCACGACAATCAGGTATGTTCTCCAATCCAGCTTCTTCTTTTCAACCTCCATAATATCATGCTCAACAATATAATACTATGTGGAAAAATCAATCTCCATTCTCAAATTGGTCACAACAACCATTTCCTTCATCATCACCATGGCTGAATCCTACAAGTCGACCCAATTTGCCAAATTTTCCCTATACCCCACCATATTGGTAAAATAATGTATATCCATCACAATGGTTCCCTCCTACTTCACAGAGTCAAGCCTGGTAGAAAAACTGGCAAAGACCGATGAACCAGCCAGTAGGAACCATTCCACTTCCTCAACCTACAGTGCCAGGATTACAAAAAAAACCCAGTCTAATTTAAGACCACAAATCCTAGCCAAACCCAACCCTAATATGAATAACAAACCGGTCCAATATATTCAAATAATTGAAACACCATACATAGGAACCGATCTAAGGGAGTGTAATGACCTTCAATTGAGATCTGGGCGCATCATTGAAACAGAGGGAGATAAAACCATTCAAGTTGAAAATCAGTTACCTATAGAACAAACATTGAAAGAATAGGATGTGATTAGACAACAAACTCATAATCAAGTAATCAGATATTCTCCTCCATTCCCAAAATGATTAATTATACCTCGACCTATACAACATCTTGATTTTGACATTCTGGGAGAACTTAAAAATATGTATATAAAAATCCCAATCCTCCAAGCCATCCAAGACATCCCAACATATGAAAAGACAATTAAGGAGCTATGTATAAAAAGACCAAGGAGGGGAATAACAAATAACCCGACAGTCCAAGTAGTTGGCACTTTATCCGACCTATTATCAGGAAGAGAAACACCCGTTAAATATGAAGACCTAGGAAATCCAATAGTAACAGTACAAATCCATGGGCAAACTTTTGCAAATGCCTTAGTTGATTTAGGGGTTGCAATTAATATCCTAACAACCACCACTTGTCAAAAATTGGGCATTACATCAGTAGAACCAACCTCCACTTTATTAGAATTGGTTAACTGATCTGTGATTAGGCCAGAAGGCACACTACATGACGTCATGGTATCTGTTTATTCCTGGGAGTATCCTATCGAATTTTTGATAAGAAACCTCAAAAACCGACTTGATGGACATCCATTGATTTTAGGCAGACCTTGGCTTGCAACTGCTAACGCTTATATTAGCTTTCGGCAAGGAAGTATGACCATAACTAGAGGGGCTAATATTAAGAATCTAGCCTTGTGTCCTCTAGCCCAGCCAAGTGTCACAATAATGAAAACTAACAAACGTCCTCTATTATACCTCACTAAAAATATTAGATGTCCATTAACCATAGAAGATGCCCTCGATTTCAAAGATCAAACAGAGGATGATGTCATTAACAATTTTCTTAGCCAGGCTAAATCTAGATCCCACATACAATGCCAGATGAGAGAAGCAACGTTTGATAATGAATTAGAAGAGGATCCTCTCAAAGATACCTACGATCAAACAATACATACTACCTTTGTATCAAATAGAAAAATTGTAGAAATTAAGCTGGGAAGAGCTTTAAACATTAATGGCAACCTGACTCCAGAACAAGAACACAAGCTAATTCAGCTGCTGAGAAAACATAAAGAAGCATTTGCATGGGATTATCCTGACATGAAAGGAATTGATCCCCAGTTATGTACACACCATATTTACATAGAAAATGATGCAAAACCTGTTCACCAACCACAAAGGAGACTTAACCCTCACCTAAAGGACATTGTAAAAGCTAAACTTCGAAAACTTTTAGATGTGAACTTTATTTACCCAATCTCCAATAGCAAATGGGTCCCTCTACTTGTGGTGGTACCAAAGAAGAATGGAAACTGGAGGATTTGTGTAGATTATAGAGAACTGAATAAAGCAACACAAAAAGATCACTTTCCCCTTCCATTCATTGACCAGGTATTAGATACGTTAGCAGGAAAGAAATTCTTTGCTTTCTTGGATGGCTTTAGTGGATACAATCAGATTCAGTTTTCCCTTGAAGACCAAGACAAAACTACTTTTACCTGTCCTTAGAGAACATTTGCCTATAGAGTTTTACCTTTTGGCCTATGCAATGCCCCTGCCACATTTCAAAGGGCTATCCTCAGCATTTTTTCAGATTTAATAAATGAAGGGCTCAAAGTATGATGACTTTACACCATATGGAGATGATTTTGACCTAGCATTGGACACACTAGAAAAAGTACTACAGCGATGCATTGCCACTAGGCTCTATTTGAGCCATGAAAAATGCTATATGATTATGACCGAAGGACTTATTCTAGGCCATTATATTTTAACAGCTAGAATATAGGTAGATTCGGCCAAAATTCAAATAATGTGTTAATACCTACTCCTACCACTCAAATAGAGGTACATAGTTTTCTTGGATTCTCTGGTTATTATAGAAGATTTATAGAACATTTTTCTCATATTTTTGCACCTTTATATGCACTGACAGGGAATGTTGACTTTGTCCTGACAGAAAAATGTGATCGTGCTTTTGAGAATCTGAAAAAGCATGTGTCAACAGCCCCAGTTCTCTGAGGACCAAATTGGGACCTGCCATTTCAAATTTCATCAGATGCTTCAGACATAGCTATTGGAGCAGTCCTTGGGCAGGAAGAAGATATAAAACCATATGCAACCTATTATATTAGCAAAAATTTGTCTCTTGCTGAATTGAACTATACTGTGACTGAAAAGGAATTTTTAGCTGTAATAGATGTCGTTAATAAATTTAGGCATTATATCACTGGATATCCTGTTATTTTATATACAGATCACTCTGCCATAAAATATTTAGAAAATAAACCCATTACAAATGGTAGAGTAACCAGATGGCTGATTTTATTACAGGAATTTGATATCACAATAAAGGACTAACCAGGAAAAGAAAATTTTGTAGCTGATTTTCTCTCACGAATGCCAAAACTAGTGGATACAACAATGGTCAAAGATCAATTTCCAGCTGAACATCTATTCGCTATTACTATTAAAACACCCTGGTATGCTGATGTTGCAAATTATCTAGCAGTAGGTAAATTACCGAAACATCTGACCCCCAATGAACAAAAGCAGATTTTCTAGCGAAGTACTCGATTTTTTTGGATTGGGGGATACCTGTTTCATACAGGGGTAGATATGCACATCAAGAGATTCGTCTGTGAAGATGAAATTTTGTACATCTTGAAAGCTTCGCATGATGGACCATGTGGCGGACACTTCGCAGATCAGAGAACTCTCACAAAGTGCTACAAACAGGGTATTATTAGCCCACGATCTTTAAAGATGCAAAGAAATTCGTTCAAGCTTGTGACAGCTGCCAGAGAGCAGGACGCCCTGGACAGGCTGATGAAATGCCCCTGAACCCATAGCTAGTTATTGAATCATTTGAACAATGGGCGCTCAATTTTGTTGGTGTAATTAACCTGTCGTGAAATCAAAAAACATACATTCTGGTAGCAACAGAATATGTCACCAAATGGGTTGAAGCATAGGCATTGTTGAGAGCTACAGAAGGTTCCGTCATACAGTTCCTGTCCCACATATTTGTGCAATATGGCCTCCCAAGAGATATAATTACAGATGGAGGACCTTAGTTTGTTGGTAATAAAATTGCTGCCACACTAAAAAATTATCATATTCAGCATAAAATTACTACTCCATACCACCCACATGCAAATGGTCAAGTAGAGAGCACAAACAAAATAATAGAAGCAATACTGACAAAAACCATTGCGTCACATAGACGCGATTGGGATGCAAGACTTCCAGAAGCACTATGGGCATATAGAACAACATGGAGAAGTACTACCGGTTATTCACCATACCAGCTAGTATTTGGAAAGGAACCCATATTTCCAATAGAATTTGAAATACAGACATTATGAACAGCACAGAGGTCAGTCTAGATTTAGACGAGGCCCAGATTAATAGATTACAGCAGATCAATGAGCTAGATGAAATCAGGCTCTCTACCCTTCAACATACTACGTTAATTCAACAGCACCAAGCCAATTGGCATGACACCATTATTAAAAGGAAAGTCTTCCGCAAAGGAGATTGGGTGCTCCTATACAACTCCAGGTTCCAGGATTTTCCCAGGAAACTTCAAACTCATTGGCTGGGACCATACAAAATACAGAAGGTACATGATAATGGAACCATTACTCTAACCACTATTGATGGATCCGGACATACCTTTAAAGCAAACAGCCACTGAGTTCAATTATATCGTAAACTACTTACTCGGGAATCCTTCTAACAACAACATCGCAAAGACTCCGACATGCAGATTTTGGTTGAGGAAGAGAAATCTTCCTCACCTTTGGTTCATTGAGTATTTCTACTACTCTTACACACTGTACATAATTTTTTTTGTTTTGTATATATTTTTCTGTTGTATAGAATTTTCACTTTATTGTTCCTTTTGAAAGGAACAACATTTTCACCATTTTGTTGTTCCTTTTTCAAGGAACGACACTTCTGCACTTTGCTGTTCCTTTCGAAAGGAACAACATTTTCACCATTTTGTTGTTCCTTTTAGAAGGAACATCATTTCCACCGTTTCGTTGTTCCTCTTCGGAAGTAACAAAACTCGCATTTTTTTGTTGTTCCTTTTCCCAAAGGAACAACATTCTTCGTGTTCTACTATTCCTTTTCCAAAAGGAACAAAATTTTTCGTCTTCTGCTGTTCCTTTTTCCGAAGGAACAACATTTTTGTTTTTTATTGTTCCTTTTCCAAAAGGAACAGCATTTTTAGTCTTCTGTTGTTCCTTTTTGCGAAGGAACAACATTTTTGTGTTCTGCTATTCCTTTTCCAAAAGGAACAACAGAAGACGCGGCACATTTTCATTTTTGTTGTTCCTTTTTCTGAATGAATGACACATTTTTACTTTTGTTGTTCCTTTTTCTGAAGGAACGGCAAATTTTCTTTTATGTTGTTCCTTTTTCCAAAGGAATGACACATTTTAGTTTTTGTTGTTCCTTTTTCTGAAGGAGAAGCATTCTTTTTTTTGTTGTTCCTTTTCCTAAAGGAACAACATTTTTGTTCTCCACGGCGCATTTTTCTTTTCTGCTGTTCCTTCTTGCGGAGGAACATCACTCGTGTTTTCTATTGGTCCTTTTTGTCGAGGAACAACATTAGTGTTTTCACTATTCTTTTTCGAAAACACAACATTCTTTGCATTTTTCTTCTGCTTGTTTTCTTTGCTGCACAACAGTTTCGAGTTTTTTTTACGATTTTGTATATAGCACTTCTTTTATCTTTTTCTTTTTCTTTTCGTGTGCTTTATCATTCAGATCACTTCTGAAACACATATATACACTTATGCAATGAATATGAGAACTAGAAGATGCGGAAATCAGAAAATTACATAAAAATTCGCTATATTTACAAGAATTTTCTCTGAATTGATAAAAGAAAAGAGGAAAGGACACAACTATTGACTATCTTGATGTCACTATTCTACTAATACCGGTATGGTTGGTTATCTTTTATCATGATGGTTCCTTCTAAAATTTCATAATCCTCTTTAATCATTATTAAAGAATAAGAATGAAGGGCATATTTTTCTATTGAGATGTTAAGACTTCCTCCACCATCCCTACTCTTAAGGAGTGCTAAACCACCCCCTTTGTATAAATAAGGAAAAGTACCTTATAAAAAGAAAAAAAAAAAGAAAAATGTTGACATAATTTGCTAACATGGTTTGTCAATGAAGGATAGGGGGTCTCATTGGGAGCCAGCCTACCATGATCATAAGGAAGAAAGTGAAGTGGCATTCCCATTATGGTCACCAGACTAGGGAAATGATCCAAGAGGCACATTAGAAAAAAAGAAAAAGTCCTTGGAACAGGAGGTCTCATCACGAGCTGGCCTGCCCACCTTTCACTCCTTCCTAGTGAATGGCATTACGGTTTATCTAGTTACCAAGCCAGCATAATGGCCTCCATTTTGACATTCCACAGTACTTTTCTAAACATACACAAAGGATCATGGTTCCATCAGTCAAACAAACAACTCTTTCAAGGTTATGGACACCTGTGGGAAACAGAGCTCTGTTGATGGTATTGAGGTCACGTTCTTTATACACCAATAACACTTATTAATCCCTTCTTCTACCTTTCTAATGGATCAAATAACATTATGAACATAATTCGTTCGAACTTCTAATACATGAAATCGGTTACAACTAATCATGACAGAAAAATTTGATCGTGACTGCACTGAACTTTTTGTGCACGTTAGCTGTCCTATCCTCCAAATCTCGCATCATATCACGACGTTTTCTTATTTATTAAGCGATTCTATAATACACCTCGATTTTGGAAATCTGCTCGTTCTTGTAAACATGGCATCTTGGTATGCGCTACTCCTTTCTGACTCTGCATCATGTCAGTCTAGCATGCTGCTCCCTCATTTGATGGCCGAGGAAAGCCTATCCCATTATAGGGGGGGGGGCAAGTGACCTCATAATTCACTGGCATACATGTTAGTTTTTCATTTGGAGAAATTTCACTAGGGAATAACAAGGCTTAACGGTATATCGTTTCTCAATTTGCATGGCTTGTTTCAAAATTATTTCCGCGTTATGGTCTGCAACAATTAGCAAGTAGTTTGAACTCTAAACGAGCTTGTTGTTCCATCATTTTTTCTGCAGTTGCTAATAGCTTGAATAGCCTACTATCCCATTGTTGTCTCTGTGTTTTTTTACAGTTTGCTAAGCATGGGAGGAAGATCAATTTGTAGATAACCATAGGTGTTGACAGTCTCAGGTGCTAGACGATAAATCCTAACAAGGGCAGGATGGATAGTTTATCTTAATCATCTGCAAGAGTCCAACGAGACTGTGGCAATTGAATTTTTGCAGAACCTACAAGAATATCACTCCATCGTAAGAGGGAGACAAATAGCAGTCACCGATGATATAATTGCAGAAGTTCCGAGACTGCCAGCCACTGTATCTGTGTGGACTCTGCAGAAGATAAGACTGCGCGAAACCATCAAAATCTTCCAATATGAAGGACAGAACCTAACTTGAAGTGGGAAGGGAGTTCTACCAACATCTTTGGGAGAACCGTGGGTAGAATTGGAAAAGATCATTCAGAATTAAATTACCTATGAAGGCAGAAAAGACATGGTAAGACCACGCAACCTTAAGCTTTAGTTGTATTAAAACAAAAATGCATTGTGAATTTGCCTACGTTTTTAAATTCTTTGCTACATGATGTTGCCCGAAGCATGAAAAAATCCCGCCATGTAGAATCGGTAGTAAGTCATCCCGGGTTGATACGATTGATAGTTAGCTACAGTCTTGCTCAACAAGAGAGCAGCTAGGAAGAGCTAATTTTTACAATAAAAGGGGGACTGGCTTTGCCAGCCCCCAAACAAAAGCATACTGCAAATACATCAAATAGACCATTGAAATGGAGGAAATCCATTAGATTGGCGTGGATCAGAGAGAGGCTAGAAAATTCCCAAGGGAACACTAGTCAATCGGTGGAAGTAGTTGATTCAGGGGACGAGCAACCCTCGCAATTAGAAGGAAGAGAGAACGAAAGAAAATCGAACGATGAGGGAGAAATAGAGGGAGAAACCGAACAATATGGGTAGGCTGAAGAAGAAACAGAGCAATGCGAGGAAATCCCGTTGCAAAATCTGTTGTGAGAGGATGAATTGGCCTAGATTATGGCCAACATGGGAGAATATACTCAACCTCTCAGCCAACTAAACCTCCACACTGAGGAAGAGCCACAAGAGCACTATGTTCACGATAAGAGTGCATTCGAAGAGTTATGCAATGAGGAAGAAGAAGAAGAGAATCACTCTAGCCATGATGAAAGTGCATCTAGAGAGAAAAATGATGAAGATGAAGAAGAGAAACAATTTGTTCCAAGTCAGAATACACCTAAAGAATTTGATGAGGAAGAGAGGGGAGAAGAAGAAGTTACCTAGAAAATTGCAGAGCAAGCTAGGGTTTCTACCCCTGAACAACCCGATCAACAGAATAATGAGGAAGCACCCCAGGAGAAAAATCAAGAAATTGGTCAAGAAGAAAGTCTAGGCCCGAGTCTGCGAACGACTGTTCCTTCCAATCAAATGGAGGAAATAAAAAGATTACGAAAGGAAAAACAAAGACTGCTTAATGTAATTGTGCGACTTTTACAACAAATTAGGACTCTGAAGATGGGGAAGAGAGCAAAAAGGACCTTGGTGGTAAGGCATGCAACCACTCTAGCGAAACCCCTTAGAAAAAAGGTTAAAAGGACTCAGGTCCAGCTTGCCGTTCAAAATCAAAAGGAACAACATTCGGCTATGACTCATGTCAAAATTCAAATAGATGACATAACGACCCGTGATAAAGAAATTCAGACAAAGGCATTGTCCTCTAAAGAAGCTTGAACCATAATTATGGAACGACGCTATAAGAAGATTCAAGTGAACCTCCTGCCTACAACTACTATGTGGGATAGTGACTCGAGGACAGTAACCCTTCGAGAGGGTTTGACGCAAGCTTAGCAAGCAGCAGAAAAACTTACAGAAAAAACTGTCCCACGAGAGAAGTATGAAGAATTACAACAACAGCTAAGGAATGTCAATTTATTTGAAAGTCAGGCTTTTGAAGGATGGCGAAAGGAAGAAGAAAGAGTCACAAAGGCAACTCATAGGCTAGATGTAGTTATCAAACAAATGGATACCTTACGCTCTTTGTACACTGAAGTCCTAGCATGTAGAGCACCTGCTAAGAATTATGCCTTATTTTTAATGGAAAGATATTTGCAATTAAAAATTAAGGTTGCTAAAGCAGGAGCCCCTATACGAATTAATACAATTGATGATTTCATAAATTGTTGTAAGCACTGTGGGGCAAAGGTTCAGAGATTATTATGCGAGTTCTATTTGCACAACGTTGTGTTAGATCAAGAAACATAGCAAAACCCTGGCCCTTTCATTGGGGATATTCGATTGCAGCCATTTATTTCATTTGGAGTTAATCAAATAAAATGGCTTAAAGCCTATAATGCCTTCCAAAGACAAGAAAACAGATTAGATTTATGGGTAAGAGCTGAGCCTAGAAATCCATTGCAGTTATGGAATAAACATAGGAACCTCATGAGGACTCTGGGCGTGATTGAATCATTAGGACCCATTAATACAACAATCAATCGACAAGGGATAGAATACTTCTTTACCATCAAAGACCTTGCCATTGCTGCTGCTAAATTTCAATATCTGACTTCTAATCCGAATATCCAATGCAGGGAACCGTTTAATTATGAGAACTTTAAGTTAGCTGTTGATCGCTTGGGCCTCTATGGTGATCTTATTTTGAGGGTAGGGCCATCTTGGTTAGGTTATAGGTTCTGAAGTTCGGTCATTTGACATCCCACACCAGGATACCAAGCCTTATACGAAATGCCTGAGGGACAAATAGGGCATCGTTTTAAACACCTAGCTAGACATCATGGCTGTAGAACTCCTCATGAGATCCTGTCTCTAGCCTACTCCCTCATCGGCTTGCATGTCAACTACAATGTTTTCATGAGGCCATGAAAAAGGGTAAGTAGGGGGGTGTGTTGGGCACTGGAGAATGTATGTTATTTTCATTTACCTTGTTATATTTTCTTCAAAATTCACAACCTTTTCACATCATCAGCTAAGAATATGGTAGAAAAATATGATAAAATCTAGAAGGTTTATATGTAATATGAAATAACTAATAATTACCCTTTTTATATGCAGAAAGAGGAGAAAACAGAGGATTTTCATCCCAAAGGAAAGAATGAGACCAAGTTAACTACTGTCCCTTTGGCAGGGAACCATGCTCAAACAAGGTGATCCAAATTGGAGTGTAACAGCCGAAAAAAGGAAAAGGAGATCTCTAATCGGCACAAAAGAACAAGAATATAACTGCAAATTAACATCTTGACGAATCCCTCAGGATCAAAGCTATCTTAACAATCCTCTGCATTGTTGATATCGTCTTTTGGCTGTTATAAAAAGGGGTAGCACTATTAGCTTGGGGGAGGAGGAAAAAAATATTGTTGTTTTTGTGAAATTTTCCTTGGTACTTGAACTTTGATCATCGACTCTCTTTGAAGAGTGAGTCCCTATAACTCTATTTCATATTTTAATATAAAAACTTGGTTGTTGTTCTATTATTGATTTTGGAGTAGCCTGAAGCAGTGAGTCCCTAGAGGTTAAGGGCTCGGCCCTGGTGGATCACTTGCTCTTGTATATATTTCAGATTCATGTGTGGTTTGATTTCTTTCTTTTACTCTGCTCAGTAATCTGAAGCGCTTTATTGTTTTACATATCGGCTCTGTTATACTTGATTAAATATTACTGTTACTTACAACAGGAATGCTATGTTATCATTCTAACTCTGCATCGCATTATTGTTCCTTTTGACAAATCATATAGCATTATTGTTCCTTACAGATTACAAATGAACCACGTTGTATATTCTTAAATCGGTACTACTGTATGATTTATTCTTAAATCACGATTGTTGTTTATTCAGAATTTCTATTCTATTACCATTGTCATTCTGAAACAATTTCCGTTCCGAAACAATTATTGTTCCATTACAATTGCTGCTATTTTATAGCTATGATTCATGTGTACTATATCGAGCTCATATTACTATTCCTTTTACTGATTAAGTGTGTTGTGTGTTTAACTTTGGTAGCTGTACATTTAGATTTCAATTGCTGCTTTATACTCTATTTTTTAGAGTCTTCTGTTCTATTTCTGTTTGCTATTCAAATCAGAAGTGGATACTTAATTCCTGTAGATTATAATTATTGCTTCATTCATTTCTATAGGTTAAGGTTTTTCTATTCAATCTTATTCATAAAGATAGTTTTTGTTCCATTTCTTTCCATTTGAAGATCATCATTGCTTTGGTGTGCAGAAGGTTTGAAATTGTAGTGAACATTGACATATATTGTCTAGTTCCCAGTTTGATGATCCTTATTTTGAGTGACTTCTTAATTGCATCAGTTTACAGAGGGAAGAGTTACTGTTACTGTACGTTCGACTGATAAATTGTTGTAGCCTTTTGAATGCATGATTTGAATTCTAGGTTTCTTTTTGCAAATAGATTTCATTTCAAGCATCTGTATTGAGAGCACTATACTACTACCATTAATCTTACAAATGACCGCCTCAAACTGAGTACACTCTTTGAAATAACAAATCGTTCCTGGATTGACAATTAATGTAGGGTAAATAGAGGTGAAAAGGACCCTTTTTACTGCTTGACAGTATGCAGGTAATTTCTATACGGGGTTAAAACCTACACTTAGAAAGAACTTAATATCTTTAAGAGTGCCAAATTTTGTTGGTTATAAATTTGTAGTTCAAGATGGAGTTATGAAGGTGTCAAAAGGTATCTTGGTAGTCATGAAGACTAAAAGGCTTGGAAATCCATATAAACTTAAATGAAGGATAGAAACAGATAATGAAACAATATCATCTGAAGTTGGAAGTGACTCTACTCGTTAATGGCATTAATGCTTGGATCATATGAGAGACCAAGGGATGAAGACATTGATTGATCATAAGTTACTTCCAAGCTTAAAATATTTGAATTTGAATTTTTGCGAGCATTGTATTTATCGAAAACAACTAAGATAGAAATTTAAAACATGAAAACGTGTTAGTAAAGGTATCCTTGATTACATCCATTCAGATCTTTGGGGACGATCTCCTAAAGTATATTTTGGAGGATCTTCATATTTTATAAAATTTATAGATAATTATTCTTAAAAGGTGTGGATATATTTACTAGAAATAAAAGTTGATATATTTGATGCGCTTAAGAAGTATAGAGCTTTGGTTGAAAAGAGGAATCATAGGTCAATTAAATTTTTGATAATTGACAATGGAACCAAGTCTACTTCAAATAAATTCAAAAATTATTACAAGGAAGCCAACATCGAAATACTAAAAACCACGGTTTATACCCTTCAACAAAATGGGGTTGTTGAACACATGACTAGGAATATTCTAATGAGAGAAATGAGTATCCTCAGTAATGCCAAATTGCAGTAGGAATTGTGGGTAGAAGCATTTCGTATAACGTGCTATGTGGTAAATCGGTCACCATCAACTGCAATTAATTATAATATTCTGGAAGAGGTATGGATAGATCAACCTTGTGATTATTCAAAACTTAAAGTTTTTGGTTGTGATGCCTATGCTCTTATTCCAAATAATCAACATTCTAAGTTAGATCCAAAATAAAAAAGACTAATATTTGTTGGATATGGTGATGGATTTAAAGGGTATATATTGTGGGATCCTACTACACACAAATCATCATTAAAAAATATGTTATATTTTATTAATCGTCACCCATAAAATAATATGTAGATGGTGAAATGAAACAAAAAAAGTACCACAATCTCAATAAGATAAATTGGAAACTCAATCACCTTCAAAGGAGGAGGATCATGAATATGTTCATGAAGAAACTCCTGCAGAAGCAGATGAGGAAACATAAATTTCTTAGGAAACTGAGGAAATACCACAACAACTTCTATGAAGATATACACAGATCAGATCTTTTCCTAAAAGGTATGACAATTTTTCTACACTTGTTTCTTTAATTTCTAATGATGGAGAACCTAGTTGTTATTAGGAAGCAATGGAAGTATCTGATAATGATTAATGGAAAGTAGCAATGAAAGAGGAAATGGGTGCCTTACAAAGAAATAAGAGATGAGATCTGGTGGAACTTCCTAATGAAAGGAAGTTTGTCAGTTGCAAGTGGGTTTATAACTTGAAAAAATATGTTGATGATATTATTCAAAAGTGCAAAGAAAGACTGGTTGCAAAAGGATATTCAGAAGGAAGGTGTTCGTTTCCATGATATTTTTTAACCAGTTGTTAAGCTTGTTTCAATTCAAGTTGTGTTAGCATTAGTTTCATTACTTGAAATGGAGTTAGAGGATATAGATGTTAAAACAAAATTCTTACATGGAGTTTTGGATGAGGATATATATGGAAAAACAAGAAGGGTTTGTTGAAAATTGCAACAAGAGGATTGTTTACAAACTCAAGAAGTCATTGTATGGCCTGAAGCAGCCTCCCAGGTTATGGTACAAGAAGTTTGATTCCTTCATGATGAGCCACAATTTTAATAGAATTGAATATGATCACTGTGTTTACTTTCAAAAGTTGGAAAATGGCATATTCATTATTTTGTTGTTATATGTTGATGATACACTTGTAGCAGGCAAAATAATGGTTAATATAAATAGGTTAAAGACTTAGTTGGCTAGGAATTTCCAAATGAAGGATCTTGGAGTAGAAGAACAAATCTTGGTCATGGAGATAGTTGGAAAATGGCATATTCATTATTTTGTTGTTATATGTTGATGATACACTTGTAGCAAGCAAAATAATGGTTAAGATAAATAGGTTAAAGACTTAGTTGGCTAGGAATTTCCAAAGGAAGGATCTTGGAGTAGAAGAACAAATCTTGGTCATGGAGATACACCGAGACTAGAAACATGGTAAGTTGTGGTTATCACAACAAAAGTATGTGGAGAAAATACTTCTAAGATTTGGTGTGAATAATGTGAAACCTGTTCAAACCCCTTTAGCTTCTGATTTCAAGATTTCTTTAGGTTTGTGTCCTAGTAATGACAAAGAAAAGGAGTATATGTCTCATGTACCATATGCTAATGCAATAGGATGGTTAATGTATGTGATGCTTTGTAAAAGGCCATATATTTCATGTGCAATTGGTGTTTTTAGTAGATACATGGAAAATATAGGGAAATAGGATTGGACAATAGTGAAATGGGTGCTTTAGTATCTTATGGACACAAGTAATTATTGTATCACCTATAATGGTAGTAGTGATTCAGTCTATGGTTATGTTTATTCAAATTTTGCACGTGACTTGGAAAAGAGGAGAATCACTTCTAGTTATATCTTTACTCTTGTATGTGGAGCTGCTATTTGGATGTCAAAGCTTCTGAACACAATTGCTTTATCCAATATTGAGGCAGAATACATAGTTTTCCCACATGCTTGCAATGAGCCAATTTGGTTAAAAGGTTTGTGGGGTGCCTTTGGAATGATGCAGAACAAGGTGAAAGTATTTTTTGATAGTCAAAGTGTTATTTATTTGGCTAGGAATCCAACTAATCACAATAAGACAAAACATATACCTATTAAAAACCATTTTGTAAGATAGGTTATTCATGAAGGTGGAGTGGGGGGTTTGGAAAATGTCCATATAAAGAAAAAATGTGTAGACTTGTTCACAAAACCAATTTTGTTAGAGAAGCTAAAATGGCATGTCTTCTCTTGGATTGCAAGGGAGGTGATGAATATTTTGGGCATGATATATTAGGTAAATTATTGTCAAGGTGGATATTGTTAGAAGTTGCCAACTATTTGCCTATATTCTTGGGATAGTAGCTAAAAGAGGCTCCTATGGATCAGGTTGTTTTTTCTAATCTGAGTTTAAGAAAAAAACACATAAAAGGAATATTTTTTGTTTCATGTAAAAAATTATTAGTTAATTGTTTTAAAATCTATGGACAAATTTAGAAAAAAATCTGACACAATGTTATTCATCCATGTAAGCATGTAGAGGCAATAAAAAACAACACATAAATGAAAGGAGAGTGTGTTGAATGGTTGGACAATGTATGCCTGTGAGTTGGCTATTTTAAATCTCCCTTGAATAATAATAATATTGATTATCATTTCCCTGTGGATGTTTCCCTCATAAGGAGGGTTTTACCATGTAAAACACTGTGTCGATTTTTGTGTTTGATTACTCTGCTATCTTGTTTATTTGCCATTATTTTCTACAACTAAATCTATTTGTAATTTATGATTTTGCTACTAAACTCAACAACAACATAGTTCAAGGCATGAAACACAATTCAATAATCTTACATATGTTTGTTCATTTGGGTTCATTTGATACAATGTTTCATGCCCATTAGATGCATATAATCTATAATATAATGCTCCATCTTGTGGGGATAATATATTTTTTATAGACATATTTGGGAACTGCAACCCCAATCACATATGTACATAAACCAAGGGCTTCTGAGTCCCTAAAAGTGTTGTTTCATGCCCTAAAGGAACAAGGTCAGCTGATTACATCATCTCCCAGAATTTCTCCACAGAAAACAGCTCAGAACTGGTCAAAACTGGACCATACATATTGCTCAGTGTTAATGGTACGATGCATCTCACTTGTTCTGTGCAAAAAGTGTGATGCATACTAGAAAGCCCTTTTGTAGGGGGCGATAGGAAAGAGTAGACAAATGGCAGAGATAGTTTGAAAGGTGGATGAACATGGAATCTTCCAGAAACTTCTCCTGTGACACTTGCCTCTCAGAATTCACCCAGGGATGAGTAAGAGATCATCAATCTCCAAGTGGAATCAAGAACTATCAAAGAGAGGACACTAATCAAAATCCCAGAAGCTGACTCAACCCCCTGCCAATCATCTATATAATGATCCCTCATCCGAGAGATCTAGAGGCTCGAAATACTTGTATCTTGTAAGGAAGCGTTGTTGGTTTCCTGGTGGAATCTCATAGTGTTGGGTGATCATAAGCTTTTCATGAGGTGAAGAAGGGCTTTCATGCCTGGGAGGATGACGTCTGGGTCAAATCAATGGTTGAATCCTCTCTTCTAATCTTTACATCAATAAAGCTATTCGAGTTTTCCTCCACATTCTTATATTTCTGATAATATATGCATTTGTGTGGTCAATATATATCTAGTCCTATATTGTTTATGATTGTAGATCTCTGCACTTTGAAGGTATTATGTTTCTTTGACTTTACAGGTACTCTTTGAAGCGGAGTGGTCAAGGAAAGAGCGGTAAAGATCTGTCAGAGAGGAGAAGGAACAAGCAAGGAACCGAGCGAAAAATTGAGGTTGATATTCTTTGCTCCTCTCCTATCTACTTCTCGTAAAGGAAAACGAAAGTAACTTTAATCTGTTTGTTTCTAAGATAGCTACCTGTCTTAGTGGGACTAGCAGCTCTGCGTAGACACTAGATTTCTCGATAAAAATATTGTCTTCATCTCTACTTAGGTTCAAAGTTTTGGTTATGAAATGTTTGTACCTAACACGATTATCCATCTTAATTCCCTGTAACATGATTATCTACCTCAATTCCTTATAATAATAGGTAGATGTCATTCCTAGAAGTAGCTAGTACTAGATTAGTACAATGAACTACATAAAAAAGTATAATACTCTATATGAGTGAAATGTACATTATCTATTAAATACATAAGATATATAATAAAAATGAAAATTATTTTAATTTAATTTTCCACATTCCAAAAATAGTATGCAGAAAACTACATGTGTAAGTGTGTAGAGTCGAGGAGGTACATGTCTTACCATAGAAGAGAAAAAATATTCATCTTCCTGCAAATGAAAACATTCTCAATGTCTTTTCCATTAACATAAGCATGAAGTTTTAGCTTGTACAAAACCATTGATTCATTTTAAGTAAACCTATACCATTATTATTCCAATGGTCATTGTACTTCCGACTCCTAATCATGCACATCAAACATACTATGGCAAAAAAGAAGAAGTAAAATAAAATGCAAAAAGAAAAATTCATTCGGCCTAATAAATCCTGATAACTTGTAAATATTTGATAAGCATTGGCCTTTGAGTTAGCCCATTACAAAATCCTTGTGAGAGACCAGATATGGATCGTTACAGCGAAATGTATATGCATCATTTTTTCTTCCTCGAAATATTAATGTATGGTAGTGTGGCCCAAAATACACTTATTGTAATTGTCTTATTTCTTAATATTTTTATAAAAGGTTTTTTCAAGATACATTTACAATGTAGTTAGTGCATCACAATGAAAATAAAATATTGATATGTCCAATACTGAGATGAATTTCGATCAGTCCAATAATGAGATGAATTTCACATCAGTGATTGTATTTGTAATTAGGAATAAGATTAGTCTATTTTATGGAAAAATAATCTATCTAATAATGAGATGAATTTACTCAAATTACTCAAAAGTAATTTTCATTCTCAACCTATTTCTATTATGTTTGAACATGAGACTCCATGGACATTAAACTCACCAACCCTATATTTTATATCTGGAGAAACATAGTTATACTAGCATAACTTGATAAATTAAATGGTTGATAAATGTCAATGATAAGCATCATAACACTTACCTCATGGTAAATCTTACATGACCAAGATTAAAAAAAATCTTAAAATTAATTAATGATATTATAACTTTATTTAAATTAATATTAATTATAAAAATAATTTATATATGAGCTAAACATGTGTAACCAGGTTCTTGACCATGGAGAGTTCATCCCCACTTTATCATGGAAATTCATAACCTATAAATATAATTTGTTACTAATACTATGGCTTACTAATACCATATGACCAAAACAACATAACTCGTGTGCATATGATACATGCTCATATGATCATTTTTTAAATTAATAAAATTACTTAAAAGGACAAAAAGGGCTCAACTACTTTTAAGATAAATTCAACCTTTGATTTGTGACTTATTCTAAAATATTCCATGGTGGTAAAATCTCTACCATCCACCTAATAATTATTAATAATTAAATATAAATTGTGGAAGGCCTATTCCAAAATATACATGCCTATTTGGTTAATTAACCATTAAACTCGCTATACCTCATTTATACTTAATTTCAAAAAAATTAAGATGTAGTATAATCAATAGATGTTTTGATTTTATGTATTGGAGATATAATTTTTGACAATATTGTGATTATGTGTTTTTTAAAATGTTTTTTTAATGTATAAATATATTTAGCTTCCAAAACCCGAACTACAACATAAATAAGCCTAAAATGTATTTGAAACGGTCATGAAAATGGACATGGATAGATAGATATATACTGCTTTATTATTCCAATGATACACATATTAATACATGTCGTTGACCATTGGATTTATCATCTGAGAGGTCCTTTAGACTCCCAATGCCAATTCATATTCCCTTGAGGATCTTTATATTCCCTCTCAAGTCAAGATGGCATATTTACATGATCCCTAATGATTATGTTTGTAACATTATCCCATTAATTTGATGAGGTGTATTTCCACAAATTTAAATTCAATAATTTCACTATATTGTTTTTCTAGAAGATTCAATAAAAAATTGCACATATCATTCAAAAAATTGTATATAAAACACTCCAAGCTCCAACTATTTTATTTATAAATTCGAAGGAAATTACATCAAATAATCTGGAAGGAAACCTAGTGGGTATATTTCAAAAACCATTGCCTTGAATTCTTATCTTTGAAACTTGTTCTCCATGGGGTATTTAGACATCAGCCTTCCTGAAAAATGTAATTTTGGCCCTCTATTCGGCCCTTTGAGAGACAACGATTTCGACCCTTTTGGTTAATCCAATTTTGACTCCACTGGAAATTCAGTCCTTTGTAATTCAATCCTTACGAACCCACGATCCACGAGATAGGAAACTTGACCCTTTGACAATAATTGATTTGGACCACCTTTAGAATATTATTTCAGACCATAACAACCTCCAACCTCCAACTTACAACAAAAATTTAGACCCTGCAACATGAGAAACGCAACCTAGTAACACCAAAAATTCAACTCCTACAATATGAGAGAAACTTATCCCCAACCACATCATAAATTCAACCCCTACAACATGAGAAACTCACCCCCCAACAACAATTTAAATTTAGCCTATGGCTTGTGTTATCACTCAGGTTGTTCCCAATTATAAGAAAGGGAATATAGCTGAGGTAACCATAGACCAATCTTTTAGATACAGGTTCTAGCCAACCTGCATCCAGAGAGGGCTCTCTCTTTATAATTTTAGCTTTGTTTTTGAGGTATATTAGGCTAGTTATGAAGTACAAGGTTTTTTTTTGAGTTTGGATGGTGATATTCAATAGAACATGGGTGTAACTCTGAGGAGTTTAGTCCATTGGGCTAATGGAGTCTATGATGATGAACTATTGGATATGGTTTCTTAAATAGAGGATGGCATCACAGAGCAAGGTAGTCGAATATGAAACAATTTAAAAAGCTAGAATCAGATGGAATGGAGTCTAATAGGTGAAGGTTAGTTAAGAATCCTTCATCATATAGGGAGAGGGAAAGTGAATGATTATGACAAAGAAACAATTAAGAATTTCTTAGCATGTAATCAATATGATAGAATCAGGGGAAACATAAGCAGTTAAGAATTCACTGTTTATGCTAATTCTGAAGAAAACATAGAGAATAACAAAGACTGAAATAAGAGTGCAGTTAAGCAAATTCTGAGTTAATCTTTTTCTTTATTATTCAGATCATGAAACATAGATGACATAATAGACAAGAGAACTGTAAAACAAGAGATATAAGGGTACTCATTGATCCATATTTTGATTCAAGAATTCTATAACAAGTCCTGTGTTATCAATTCCACATCCAGAAAGTCTAGCAACAATGGATTCCAACAACTTTTGTATTCAAAAAAATTTCAGAGTTACTGCGCAGTCTGAGAAATGCATCACCAACCCTGAATACTTAGCTTGGGG
>APFE030759935.1:1516-77197 GCA_000404065.3 Pinus taeda | reverse complement strand
CAATATTGAGGCAGAATACATAGTTTTCCCACATGCTTGCAATGAGCCAATTTGGTTAAAAGGTTTGTGGGGTGCCTTTGGAATGATGCAGAACAAGGTGAAAGTATTTTTTGATAGTCAAAGTGTTATTTATTTGGCTAGGAATCCAACTAATCACAATAAGACAAAACATATACCTATTAAAAACCATTTTGTAAGATAGGTTATTCATGAAGGTGGAGTGGGGGGTTTGGAAAATGTCCATATAAAGAAAAAATGTGTAGACTTGTTCACAAAACCAATTTTGTTAGAGAAGCTAAAATGGCATGTCTTCTCTTGGATTGCAAGGGAGGTGATGAATATTTTGGGCATGATATATTAGGTAAATTATTGTCAAGGTGGATATTGTTAGAAGTTGCCAACTATTTGCCTATATTCTTGGGATAGTAGCTAAAAGAGGCTCCTATGGATCAGGTTGTTTTTTCTAATCTGAGTTTAAGAAAAAAACACATAAAAGGAATATTTTTTGTTTCATGTAAAAAATTATTAGTTAATTGTTTTAAAATCTATGGACAAATTTAGAAAAAAATCTGACACAATGTTATTCATCCATGTAAGCATGTAGAGGCAATAAAAAACAACACATAAATGAAAGGAGAGTGTGTTGAATGGTTGGACAATGTATGCCTGTGAGTTGGCTATTTTAAATCTCCCTTGAATAATAATAATATTGATTATCATTTCCCTGTGGATGTTTCCCTCATAAGGAGGGTTTTACCATGTAAAACACTGTGTCGATTTTTGTGTTTGATTACTCTGCTATCTTGTTTATTTGCCATTATTTTCTACAACTAAATCTATTTGTAATTTATGATTTTGCTACTAAACTCAACAACAACATAGTTCAAGGCATGAAACACAATTCAATAATCTTACATATGTTTGTTCATTTGGGTTCATTTGATACAATGTTTCATGCCCATTAGATGCATATAATCTATAATATAATGCTCCATCTTGTGGGGATAATATATTTTTTATAGACATATTTGGGAACTGCAACCCCAATCACATATGTACATAAACCAAGGGCTTCTGAGTCCCTAAAAGTGTTGTTTCATGCCCTAAAGGAACAAGGTCAGCTGATTACATCATCTCCCAGAATTTCTCCACAGAAAACAGCTCAGAACTGGTCAAAACTGGACCATACATATTGCTCAGTGTTAATGGTACGATGCATCTCACTTGTTCTGTGCAAAAAGTGTGATGCATACTAGAAAGCCCTTTTGTAGGGGGCGATAGGAAAGAGTAGACAAATGGCAGAGATAGTTTGAAAGGTGGATGAACATGGAATCTTCCAGAAACTTCTCCTGTGACACTTGCCTCTCAGAATTCACCCAGGGATGAGTAAGAGATCATCAATCTCCAAGGTGAATTCAAGAAGCTATCACAAAGAGAGGACAGCTAATCAAAATCCCAGAAGCTGACTCAACCCCCCTTGCAGATCATCTAATAATAGTGGATCCCTCATCCGAAGGAGATTAGAAGGGCTCCAAATTATTGTTAATTTGGGTAAGGAAGCGTTGGTATGGTTTCCTGTGGAATATACAATAAAGTGTGTGGGTGATCTGAAGCGTTTTTCAAATGAAGGTGAAGAAGGGCTTTCATGCTGGGAGGATGACGTTGGGTCAAATCAATGGGTTGTAATCCTCTCTTCTAATCTTTACATCAATAAAGCTATTCAAGTTTTCCTCCACATTCTTATATTTCTGATAATATATGCATTTGTGTGGTCAATATATATCTAGTCCTATATTGTTTATGATTGTAGATCTCTGCACTTTGAAGGTATTATGTTTCTTTGACTTTACAGGTACTCTTTGAAGCGGAGTGGTCAAGGAAAGAGCGGTAAAGATCTGTCAGAGAGGAGAAGGAACAAGCAAGGAACCGAGCGAAAAATTGAGGTTGATATTCTTTGCTCCTCTCCTATCTACTTCTCGTAAAGGAAAACGAAAGTAACTTTAATCTGTTTGTTTCTAAGATAGCTACCTGTCTTAGTGGGACTAGCAGCTCTGCGTAGACACTAGATTTCTCGATAAAAATATTGTCTTCATCTCTACTTAGGTTCAAAGTTTTGGTTATGAAATGTTTGTACCTAACACGATTATCCATCTTAATTCCCTGTAACATGATTATCTACCTCAATTCCTTATAATAATAGGTAGATGTCATTCCTAGAAGTAGCTAGTACTAGATTAGTACAATGAACTACATAAAAAAGTATAATACTCTATATGAGTGAAATGTACATTATCTATTAAATACATAAGATATATAATAAAAATGAAAATTATTTTAATTTAATTTTCCACATTCCAAAAATAGTATGCAGAAAACTACATGTGTAAGTGTGTAGAGTCGAGGAGGTACATGTCTTACCATAGAAGAGAAAAAATATTCATCTTCCTGCAAATGAAAACATTCTCAATGTCTTTTCCATTAACATAAGCATGAAGTTTTAGCTTGTACAAAACCATTGATTCATTTTAAGTAAACCTATACCATTATTATTCCAATGGTCATTGTACTTCCGACTCCTAATCATGCACATCAAACATACTATGGCAAAAAAGAAGAAGTAAAATAAAATGCAAAAAGAAAAATTCATTCGGCCTAATAAATCCTGATAACTTGTAAATATTTGATAAGCATTGGCCTTTGAGTTAGCCCATTACAAAATCCTTGTGAGAGACCAGATATGGATCGTTACAGCGAAATGTATATGCATCATTTTTTCTTCCTCGAAATATTAATGTATGGTAGTGTGGCCCAAAATACACTTATTGTAATTGTCTTATTTCTTAATATTTTTATAAAAGGTTTTTTCAAGATACATTTACAATGTAGTTAGTGCATCACAATGAAAATAAAATATTGATATGTCCAATACTGAGATGAATTTCGATCAGTCCAATAATGAGATGAATTTCACATCAGTGATTGTATTTGTAATTAGGAATAAGATTAGTCTATTTTATGGAAAAATAATCTATCTAATAATGAGATGAATTTACTCAAATTACTCAAAAGTAATTTTCATTCTCAACCTATTTCTATTATGTTTGAACATGAGACTCCATGGACATTAAACTCACCAACCCTATATTTTATATCTGGAGAAACATAGTTATACTAGCATAACTTGATAAATTAAATGGTTGATAAATGTCAATGATAAGCATCATAACACTTACCTCATGGTAAATCTTACATGACCAAGATTAAAAAAAATCTTAAAATTAATTAATGATATTATAACTTTATTTAAATTATTATTAATAATATTAATTATAAAAATAATTTATATATGAGCTAAACATGTGTAACCAGGTTCTTGACCATGGAGAGTTCATCCCCACTTTATCATGGAAATTCATAACCTATAAATATAATTTGTTACTAATACTATGGCTTACTAATACCATATGACCAAAACAACATAACTCGTGTGCATATGATACATGCTCATATGATCATTTTTTAAATTAATAAAATTACTTAAAAGGACAAAAAGGGCTCAACTACTTTTAAGATAAATTCAACCTTTGATTTGTGACTTATTCTAAAATATTCCATGGTGGTAAAATCTCTACCATCCACCTAATAATTATTAATAATTAAATATAAATTGTGGAAGGCCTATTCCAAAATATACATGCCTATTTGGTTAATTAACCATTAAACTCGCTATACCTCATTTATACTTAATTTCAAAAAAATTAAGATGTAGTATAATCAATAGATGTTTTGATTTTATGTATTGGAGATATAATTTTTGACAATATTGTGATTATGTGTTTTTTAAAATGTTTTTTTAATGTATAAATATATTTAGCTTCCAAAACCCGAACTACAACATAAATAAGCCTAAAATGTATTTGAAACGGTCATGAAAATGGACATGGATAGATAGATATATACTGCTTTATTATTCCAATGATACACATATTAATACATGTCGTTGACCATTGGATTTATCATCTGAGAGGTCCTTTAGACTCCCAATGCCAATTCATATTCCCTTGAGGATCTTTATATTCCCTCTCAAGTCAAGATGGCATATTTACATGATCCCTAATGATTATGTTTGTAACATTATCCCATTAATTTGATGAGGTGTATTTCCACAAATTTAAATTCAATAATTTCACTATATTGTTTTTCTAGAAGATTCAATAAAAAATTGCACATATCATTCAAAAAATTGTATATAAAACACTCCAAGCTCCAACTATTTTATTTATAAATTCGAAGGAAATTACATCAAATAATCTGGAAGGAAACCTAGTGGGTATATTTCAAAAACCATTGCCTTGAATTCTTATCTTTGAAACTTGTTCTCCATGGGGTATTTAGACATCAGCCTTCCTGAAAAATGTAATTTTGGCCCTCTATTCGGCCCTTTGAGAGACAACGATTTCGACCCTTTTGGTTAATCCAATTTTGACTCCACTGGAAATTCAGTCCTTTGTAATTCAATCCTTACGAACCCACGATCCACGAGATAGGAAACTTGACCCTTTGACAATAATTGATTTGGACCACCTTTAGAATATTATTTCAGACCATAACAACCTCCAACCTCCAACTTACAACAAAAATTTAGACCCTGCAACATGAGAAACGCAACCTAGTAACACCAAAAATTCAACTCCTACAATATGAGAGAAACTTATCCCCAACCACATCATAAATTCAACCCCTACAACATGAGAAACTCACCCCCCAACAACAATTTAAATTTAGCCTATGGCTTGTGTTATCACTCAGGTTGTTCCCAATTATAAGAAAGGGAATATAGCTGAGGTAACCATAGACCAATCTTTTAGATACAGGTTCTAGCCAACCTGCATCCAGAGAGGGCTCTCTCTTTATAATTTTAGCTTTGTTTTTGAGGTATATTAGGCTAGTTATGAAGTACAAGGTTTTTTTTTGAGTTTGGATGGTGATATTCAATAGAACATGGGTGTAACTCTGAGGAGTTTAGTCCATTGGGCTAATGGAGTCTATGATGATGAACTATTGGATATGGTTTCTTAAATAGAGGATGGCATCACAGAGCAAGGTAGTCGAATATGAAACAATTTAAAAAGCTAGAATCAGATGGAATGGAGTCTAATAGGTGAAGGTTAGTTAAGAATCCTTCATCATATAGGGAGAGGGAAAGTGAATGATTATGACAAAGAAACAATTAAGAATTTCTTAGCATGTAATCAATATGATAGAATCAGGGGAAACATAAGCAGTTAAGAATTCACTGTTTATGCTAATTCTGAAGAAAACATAGAGAATAACAAAGACTGAAATAAGAGTGCAGTTAAGCAAATTCTGAGTTAATCTTTTTCTTTATTATTCAGATCATGAAACATAGATGACATAATAGACAAGAGAACTGTAAAACAAGAGATATAAGGGTACTCATTGATCCATATTTTGATTCAAGAATTCTATAACAAGTCCTGTGTTATCAATTCCACATCCAGAAAGTCTAGCAACAATGGATTCCAACAACTTTTGTATTCAAAAAAATTTCAGAGTTACTGCGCAGTCTGAGAAATGCATCACCAACCCTGAATACTTAGCTTGGGGAGGTATTTATGCAAAAATGTTACAAAATATCCCAAAGAGATAATATCTAGAAATAACTCGTTCTACCTACTTAAAAGGAGAAATAAATGATCTTGAAAATAGGGAGAAATAAATGAAGAAGTAAATGCTGTTGTGTTGGCTGCTAAGTTGGTGAGATATGCTAACTGCAGGCTCAGTGAGTCGGCTGGTAGCTATTTTCCACTGATATTCCACGCTACTGCCCCGACTTTCTCAGGTGTTTTTAATTCTGATTTGATACATTTTTGCCCCGCATGAATCTCATCCATTCCTATTCTCCAATTTATGGCACATGGTACCAAAATTTTTTATTTACCAAGGATATAAAAGATACCACAAATATGTCTATAGAATTTCCAACATGCTTTGCCACCACCGCTCTTTTGGTAACTTATGTCTTTGCAGCTTTCTTAAAGTCTCATCAGCGTCTGTGTACCTGTAGAAATTAGGCTGAATGGTGAACAAATTTTTCACTTCATGTTCAATATAAAATAGATTTTCCAAGTTGTTGTAGAGGGTTTGGCCAGATGGAAGGGACTTCTCTCCTGAAGTACTTGATGATGCATTTACTTGATCAGCAGCATGTTTATTCAACCTGTGCATGCCCCCCGGGAGGTATAGATGGATAGGGCCCGCCTATACCCCTGGGGGGGAAGGGAGAGGCGGTGGGCCCTTCCCACTTTGATGTTCTGGGCAATCGAATAGATAGGAAATGCTTCTTGTTAGGAATAGATAGGAAATGCTTCTTGTTAGGAATAGATAGGAAATGCTTGTTAGGAAGGATCTTTGAGATTCTTGGCTGGCTTACTCAATATTATGGAAGAGCTAGACCGGTTCTTTGAATTATTTAGTGAGATCAAGCCTTTACCTGGAGACGTCACACGTAAAACCTTGATCAGAGAGGCGGGTCTCATCAGGCGTTCATTACTCCCCAATGGACTTGGCAAGCCCTTTTCATGCAAAATTGCAAATCTTTCTATAAAAGAATTTATCTCCACTTGCATGTCCTGGCACCCCCTCTTGAAATAATGGATCAGGGTTCTCATGGTCAGAACTCTTTTGACCATTAGAATGGTGTCTGTCCTGTCTCTGATGTCAAGTGCTGCTAGTTCTTCACTGGTCTTAGTGTTCAAAAAATGTATTATCCTGTTGGCCTGTTCAGGCATATGTCCCAATAAAGTTATGGTCTTTTGAATTTCCACTTGGGCTGCTGCTATCAAGTCAATCTGCTCATATATAACCTGAATAGATCTCCATACATTACTAATGGATTGATTTATGTTAGCCCACAAAATGCCTTTGATTTCTCGCAGAGGCTTATCTAAAGAGAGGTCCTTTTCCAATGCTTTCACCTTGTTCTCTAATGTTCTAACCTCTCTTGTCTTTTCTGCCATAGTCATCTTGGATTTATCATAACGCACTTCTAATTTTGCCGATTTCTCTTTGGTTTCTTTCAATTCTAAAACTTGGAGTTTTAATTCCTCCATAGCTTTTATTAAATCCTCTGTGGTCTTGCCAATACTGCTGCCTGCTGTTGTTGTAACTACTGCTAAGGTACCTGTGGTGATTTCTATTGTTGATGCCGAAACAGTGGAAGACACTGTTGTTGTAACTATAGGAGGGGCAGTTGTGACTGTTGGAGCTACTTGAGGTGGCTGGGAGGTCGACTCTCCCTTCTTCTCTTTCAGCGTTGTCTCCAATGTTTGCTTAGTATCATTTAGCCTTTCATTTAGCTTTATTAGCAACTCCACCATTTCTTCCTCTGACTTCTGTTGGACCACTTCTGTTGTCTGAGGATGTATAGTAGGAGGCAATTTCAGCTGCTTCCTTAGGGCAGCAATATCTTCCTCTTTTTTCTTCATTAATGCCTTGATGCCTTTGGCATCCTTTGAGTCATATCCTAGCTCAATGATAATCTGTTTCGAGGATTTGATCCTCTTGTCCTTGGCTAGAGAGGAAGCCTTCTCCAAATCTAGCTGGGCAGAGCTGTTCTCCAAGGAGTTTTGCAATTTGTGAGCTAGCATAGCTTTATCAGCTAGTGTGGAGTATACCATCTCTCTAGTCTTTCATGCAGCCCAATCTGGTCCATAGGTTGAATATCATTGGCCATGACCTCCAGATTTTTCCTAATGTAATCAGCTACTGATTTTGGTTGCTGCACTTTGGGCTTGAAATGACTCAGGATTATCTTGCCATCCTTGATGTCATAGGCAGACATCAAACTTTGTTGATTTGTGGGGGCCATCTTAAGATATTGGTTGTAAATTTGTACCCTTAGTGGGTCATTTCTAGCTTTAATCTCCGTGAATATTCTTTTTATATCATAGGCTTGCTTGCTTTGAGGCCAAGTAGATGAAACTTCCACACTATGTTGCCTCTCTAGCTCTTGCATGTGTGAGCTAGTAGATGTGTCTATCACCGGGGATGTCTGTTGGCTGGCTATCTTTTCCCCTCTCAAACTGTCCATTTTTTCCTCAAAGATTTCGTCTTCAGAGTGAGGATTTAATCTTTGTCTCTTTGCACCCGGTTGCTCTGTCGGCCCACTCATGGGTGTGGTGTCTTCCCTATCTCTATTTTTTCCTTTTTCCTCATTTAGAGGAGTTTGTAATGCAGGTACCTCTGCTGCTTTTGTTTGTACTGGAGGAATTTTCTCTTATTTTTCTGTCATTTCTTGTCGATCTGTCTCTGCTACTTCCTTGCCCTTTGAGATCCCTGTGTTGGCTTCTTGAACAAGCTGCTGAGAAGTTCCAGCAGAGGGAGTGCCAATTCCTGCTTGTGGAGGTAGCTTGAAGGATACCTGTCCAAAAGAGTCTAGGTTAAGGGTCTTTTCAAGGCCTTTCAAAGCCCTCTCCAGCTTTTCTTGCTCAGTAATTTGTTCTACTAATGTACCCTCTACCCAGTCATCTTGATTAGCATATTGTTCAAAATTAGGGAGTCTATGGTGTACATAAGCTGATAGCCTATTTCTTACTTTTCTGTCACTTATAAAGTTGTTTGGGTCATAAGGTACCCACCAGAAACATTTCTTCAATTTAAGTTCTTCCCCCAATATTCTATCAGCATCTTCCCATGCTTCTCTTGAGGACAAAAGGGCCTAATTGGGTTTTAATTCTCAGCTGTGCCTTTTTCTTTGCACTGCAAAAATGGGTTAAATCTGCATTAATTAGCTTCCTGAAGTATTCCAGTGCAAATAGTCTCATATGTACAAATTTGGGTAGCTTGTAGGGGCACAGTTCACAACCATAAATCCTGATTTCAGTATGGTTCTAGTACAAGTACTAGTCACCTATCTTGTATTGTCTAGAAAGCTGTAAAATCTTCTTTATATGAGCAGAGAGCCTAGGAGGAGGAGCTCCTACCAATAAAGTGGTGGTTGGATGTATGAACAAGTCAATGTATTCAATATAGCTATAAGGGGATTCATATACATTGTGGAAGACTGAGGTCCAAAAGATCACAGACCTCCTTTCTCCTTTGGAATCTAATTTTCTGATGGGAAATGAAAAGCTTTATGGCTGATAATATAAGAAAAGGTGGTAGATGAATGAGGTGTACTTAAATACTCCTTCTCTGTCCAAAATTATGAACTTCTTATTGATTTTGTTAGCAATAAAGGTTGCATAGTCATACTTGACAGCAGGAGGATATCATAGGGTAAATATTGACAACAAAACTAAGGTTGTCTCATCAACAAACTCACTGGTTTTAAAACCCAAGATGAAAGATATCATATCAACTAAGAGTTGTCCTATTTCATTGAACCAGACATGCAAATATGGAGGTGAACCTTGGGGCTGGCGATCTGGCCTCATGACATTCATGTAATACAAGTTATCTTTGATTGACGCAATTTAGAACCTTGGTCAAGCAAGAATCCCATGGAAAGAGGAGCCAGAGGCTAAGTGGGATGGAAGTGTAACATCTCATTGATAGATTCAACAGTTATGTAGAAGAGGACAATTTGGTATGGGGTTATGACTGCTCTGGTAATAGGGTCATAATTAGCACAGCAATGGTGGATAATATCTGGAAAGACATTGACTGAGGGAAGGTAATATATGGGAAGATTGGATTCCCATATTCCATAGAAATCACAGTCGCTCATATGAATGTTTCTAACTCGGCAAAATGCCTGGAGGTGGTTCATGTCTCTAGTTAACTCTTTGATTTGAAAACCTCTGTCGGCCAAAGGCAACCAATTATGGTCCTTATGAGGTGCATTGAAGGGCGCGACATTCAAGGCCACCGGAGCTTCCATTTTTTATTACTGTTTTTTTCAAATGGGAACTCAGATTTTGTAGCAAAAGTAGGTAAAACAAGAGTTCTAAGAGTCTTTTTTTTTAATAAATAGACTGTTTCCAACTTGAATTTGGCTTCTCAGGTAGATTTTTCACTAGAAAAGCAAAATTGTAGGTTTTCAGGGCAAGAATGAATAAATACCTGGATTACTAATGAAAGTTGTGTATTTGCAGGTCAAATGGCAGACCGTAGAGCAGGACACTGAAGTCTGATGGCCAAGTGACGGACTGGATGTGCTTCACACTCAATTGGACATAATTTACATGCAGCAGGCTTCACAGTAACAATGGTGAAAATGACACTTTCCCGTGGTTTTTAACAAAATTGGCTTTCGCGGGGCTTTTTGGTTGGATGACGTCAGCATGACGGGATATTTTTTCGCATAGCGGAGGTGACATGGTGGTGACGTGGCGATGATGTCAGCGGGCGGGGTCAACAGTAGGCGGTAAGTTGTTTGGGCCCACACTTCTTATGAGCTAAGGTGGTTTCGGGGGGAGGGGCCACAAGGATAGTGGGAGGGCGCCACGCATCACTGGTACGGCAGTAATACTACCGGCTCCCTGGGCGGTAAACTTCGGTGGACAGAGGTTAGCGATATGTACTGGAGCCGTTCGATGGGAAAGCGCCGATCGGACGGTTGGCACTTGTTGGAGGTGACGGAGGGTTACGGCGCAGGACCCATGCAATTAAACCATTGTTTTATGTTTTTTCAGGCTGGATATGATTGGTGGCGGGGTGGTTTGTTAACCAATTAATGTGAGGTTAATTGATTCCAAAACAATGCGCGGGTATGGTTATTATAAGGTTTTGAATAAACCTATAATTCCATTTAGACAATGACATATAGCTATATCTAGCCGGGACAGGAATAATAACATTTGGGGTTTTTATCATATATATAATACAGGAATAGGTGATAGGGTGGGATTTAAATACTAATATTAAAGTTAATATGTAGAAATGAGTGCAAAGCGCTAAGTTGCAATGTTTAAAACTTAGGCAAAAAAGAGAAAAGAGGGATTTTACACAAGAAATGTGGCTTATTTGTCTAAAGCCAAAATGTTATAATACTCAGGATTTTTCATGAAATGGAGTGATTTAGGAGTATTGAGCAAATCTCAATATCCTTGGGGGGAGGTTAGTAACTGATTTTTGGGAGAAGTGTGAAGGGAAGTTAGTCATGCCTCACTTGATTTGTAACCAAACAGATGCCATGGCACTTATGATAACAATAAGATGAACATCTTTGAGAAACGAAATTAACCATAAGCATGCTTCTGCAACACCAAAACTGCCTACCCAGCCTACTGTACCTAACATTTTTTCTTCTTTTTCTATTGGTGCACTTAGATTAGTAGACTCTTTTAACCTTCTTTTCTTTTCATTGCAATCCTATCTAAATCTACCCTTATAACATCCAAGGGCTCAGGTTTAACTATTGAGCTCCTTAGCTTCTCAAACTACCTATTTACCTACCAAGATTGAACAATTTGGAAAGGTATTATTTCTCTATATAAAACAAGTAAATTCAAACATGAACTGTCCAAGATTAAACTATTTGGTGCTCCATCTGTGGTAGCAGAAATGAAAAAGCTACCCACCATTAAGTATTTGCAAAAATGGAGCAGTAGTGGCATTTGGACTTGCACACTTTCATGGTCCTTTATTTGGGGTTCATTTCTTTTATTTTCTTGACCATTTCATTCTTCTTGCCCTTTTATTTTTCTTTTAGGGCATACATTTTTTTAACTTTTTTGATTTCTTGTGAATATGGAAAACCTTTAAAACCAACCAAAAGGTATGAACATATTAGAGCTCTTCAATGTCAATCATGAAAAATGACACCTATTGGTTTAGGAACCTAACAGTGGCTCCACTTGGGGATGGATTTCCCTGGTGGAAAGTCAAGAACAACATGTCAGATTGCCTTCTCCATCACCTCTGATTTTGCTTTGAGATCTGCTTCTGCTAGTTGCTTTATTATACTTATGACAATTGTAGTTGTGAAGCTTAGGGCCTTCACTTCGGGCTTTAACTTCAACAATTTGTTGTCCAATCCAAGCCTATATATTATCCAATATAAAATATGTACAGGTTAAGACAAAAATACCTTAGACAGTCAGAACAAAATAGTGCTTGAGCATCCAACCATTAACTGGCCCTCCGTCTACGTCTGTTTCATCCAGATTCTTCAAAAAGTAAGTGTTATTTCCTTGTAAAGCTTGAATAACATAAGGCCCCTTCCATAGGAAGTCAAACTTTCCATGTTTTCCTTTATCTTCGCTCCTGGAGTCCCATTTCAAAACCTTGTCTCCAATATAAAAGTCTTCTTCCTTAGTCCTCTTATCAAATATCTTCTTGAGCTGTTCTTGTAGCACTTGAGATATTTGATATACTTCCTCTCTGGTCTACTGCAAATGAATAGTCTGATTTATTCTTCTCTAAATGTCATTAGGTTCTGCCTGCACTTCTTGTAGCAACTTCATCACAGGGACTCATAAAGATGTAGGAACAATAACCTCCATGCCATAAAGCGATTCATAGTGGCTCGTTCCAATGGATCTCTTTGCAGTCAATCTATCTGCCCATAGTGCATTGATAAGCTTCTTATGCTAGTTTTTCTTGTTTTCTTCCAATACTTTCTTAATGATATTGATCAGGTTCTTATTGGATGACTCAGCTAAACCATTACCTTGAGGATAATAGGCTATGGAGTGGCCTAAGGTAATGTGGTACTTATGACAAAAATTGATCATTCTCTTGGATTTGGAAACAACAGCATTGTCAGTTATAATTTTTTCAGGACAGCCAAATCTTGACAGGATGTTGCTTTCTAGGAATTGCATGATGACCGAATCATTGGCTTGCCTACAAGGGATGGCCTCTATCCACTTGGTGAAATAGTATGTGGCAGTCAGGATCCATTTATGTTGGCTAGAAGAGGATGGGTGAATTTCTCCAATAAAATCTAAACCCCATTGTTGAAATGGTCTTTCAGTGGCAATTGGTTTAAGGGGTAGAGGCAAAAGCTTCCTCTTGCCTTCAAAAATTTGACATTTATGGCAAAAAGTAACAAATTTTTTCACATCAGCAAATAGGGTGGGCCAATAAAATCTAGCCCTTAGGATTTTATCAGTAGTTGATTTCCAGTACAAATGTCCACCATAGTCCCCTGCATGAAGTTCTTTAAGCACTTTGTGAGTTTCATCCTTTGTTAAGCAATTCGGTAAAATGCCTTCATGATTTTTCCAAAATAAAGCATCATCTAAAATACAGAATTTTGAAGCTTTCATTTTCAGAAATCTTTTCTTAGTTTTGGATAACCCTGGAGGAGCCTGTAGGTTTAGCAATACATAAATTATATCAACATACCAAGGTGATTGTAAAAAGGCTTGATTGATCTTTGGAGTCGCCATCTCTTGTTCATTATCCAGTTCATTGATATCAAGGGCTTGAAAATTGGTTTCAGTCATAAGTTTAGCTAATCCTTGTCCTTTTATCAGCTTTGTTGGTTTAATTTCAATGTCATATTCTAAAATGGTAGCTATCTACTCGCCACATTTGCCTTCAATTCCTTCCTGAGTTAGGATATCTTTGACAACACTATTTGGCACATAAGCTATTACATGAGAGTATAAGATATAAACTCTGAAGTCCTTAACATCTTTTACTAGTGCATAAGCATGTTTTTCCGTGATTGGGTATTTTAGAGGTGCATCCCCCAGTGCTTTGCTAAAGAAGGCTATGGGTTTTTTGCATTCTTTCTCATCTTTCTGTAGCAAAACAGCAACAATAGTATGTTCTGATGCAAATGAAAAGATTATGAAGTCTCTATAAAATTTTGGGCTGGTAAGGGCTGGTGTTCTGATTAAAGCCATTTTGATTTCTTCAAATGCTTGTTTGTCTTCTATTGTCCATTCTACCTTGGAATCCTTTTTTAACATGTTGTTTAACAATCTTATTAATTCGGCTAGATTAGGTATGAATCTTCTTAAAAAGTTGATTTTCCCTAGGAAAGCTTGAAGTTCTTTGATATTTCTTGGGTGAGGAACTTGCAGGATGGCCTGTATTCTATCTGGATCAATTCTAATGCCCTCTTTTGAGATTATGTGACCTAACAGTTTACCCTCTTCTAGGCCAAATAATGACTTCTTTGGGTTTAGTGATATACCATATTTTCTGCAGATTAAAAACACTTGTTTCAAATGCTCTAGGTGTTGCTGATCTAATTTTGAAAACACAGTGAGATCATCTAGGTATATGACCAGGAAATCATGAATTTATTTTGCAAAATCTATGTCCATTGCATGCTGGAAGGTGGCCCCTGCATTTTTGATTCCGAATGGCATTTTCACATATTTGAAAGTTCCCCAAGGTGTTGTAAAGGAAATTTATTCTTGATCATGAGGGTGAACTAGAATCAGGTTGAAGCCTGAAAAACCATCCAAAAGTGAAATTTTAGAGGCACCTACTACCCTTTGTAAAATGTGATCCATCTTAGGTAAGGGGTAGTGGTCCTTTAAAGAGACTTTATTCAAATTCCTCAAATCAACACACAGTCTGATTTCTCCTGTTTTCTTCCTAGTGGACACTAAATTAGAGACCCATTCTGAAAATCTAATGGGTGCAATTATCCCAGCTTCATACATTCTTTTGACTTGTTTCTCAATTAGAGGGAGGAGTACAAGATTGACCCTTCTGAGTTTTTGCTTGAAAGGTTTTTGATTTTCTTTGAGGGGTATTGTATGTTGAATCACAGAAGTATCATAAGATTTAAGATCTTCATAGCTCCATGCAAAAGCGTCCTGAAATTCCTTGAACAGTTCAACATATTTAAGCTTTTGGTCAGGAGGCAAAGTTTTGGACAATTTTATCATTTTAGGATTTGGTTCAGTTCCTATGTTACAGTCCTCAATCTCTGCATTTAGAGGCTGCATTTTGGGCTTCCTTGAAATATCATTAGAATAAAAAATGTCTTCCAGAGGAGTTAATCCTATGGGTAAATACTTGTCCTTTAAATCAATAACTTCAGATTCTCCTCCAACAGTTTCATCAAAGTCTATTTATTTAAGCTCTTGCAACTCTTTGCTGGTAAATCTTGTTGGATGTTGTACTTATGTTGCTATTTCAGCTGAAATGTGTATTTCAATTTTTTCTATTTGATCAACTTCTCCAACAGTGCTGGTGTCTATATTTGTGCTGGAAAATTCTTTTTTTAAGGTCAAGAAATTATTAATCTGAGTGTCATTGTCAAACACCTGCTAGTTTTTTACATTGTCGGGTATAGTTGGCCTGTTTTTAATCTCAGCTGTAAAATGATAATTAGGCTCAAATGGTAGTTTACAAGTGCTGGCAAATGTTGTCAAACTGTGAGCATGTAAATTGTGTTTCCCTGGAATTTTAGCAAGCTGTGTTTCTAGAAAGGTATTGAGTATTTCAATTGTTGCACCTCTATAAGATCTTAATCTGAGATCATTTGTGAGGAAGTTTCCTTTCATTTGTTGAATAACTAAATCTGAGTCTCCCAAAATTGATACCCTAACTTCCCCTAAGCTTTTAATCAATTTGAGTCCTAGCAAGAGGGCTTCATATTCAGTTATGTTATTAGTGCATCTAAAATTCAACTTGTATGCATGACCTTCAGCATGGTCATTTTCTAAATTATGTATCCAAATCCCTACTCCTGCTCCTATTTTATTGACTGGTCCATCAAATTCCAAATACCATATGATTTCTTGATTATAGCTAGTATCAGGAGTCTTATAAATTTGCTTACTAGGGAGATTTGGAATTTTAGTTTTATGTGGTTTCCCTTGTGTGTTTGATATACCATTTTCCACAGAAATTTCTTGAATTTGAACACTAGATTTTTCATTTATGAATTTTTTCTGCTCTAAATCCAAAGCCTTGACATCAGTTGGGGGATAGATTTCATCATTGTATAGGATGAAGGAGTCCATATCAGAATGCATGGAATAGATTGGAAAATTCTGGGGTTTTTCTTGACTACTTACCACATACTTCATTAAAGTCTCTCTATACAACCTCTTTGGCTAACCAAATACCGAGATGGTAGCATAGGACATATCCAATTGTAATGATCCTTGCAGTTTTGCTCCCCAAGACCTAGACAATAGCATTCCATATTTGGATGGAATATCAGCTACCTCCACATCCATTAAAATTGTTTTGGCTAGGTATTGGACTAATGATACACATAAGTCTTTGATTATTCCTAGACATTTGACCTAGCTTGAATCAAAAGAGAACAAGTCTTTGTATGGCCTGGTAATATCTAGGTCTAACTTCTCCATTACAGATTTGGGCATTAAATTATGAGAAACACCAGAATCAAACATAACATTATGGACTATCTTATCATGAATGTTCAGACTTACATAGAAAGGAGGAACCCCTCCATCTACCGATTTTCCATTTACTTCAGGGCCAAAGATTAATTTAGGTTGGTTGTCAAGGACATTTGCTGCGTCTCTATTTTCTGAAATTTGAAGTGATCTGCTGATTATTTCTCTATAGACATGATGCTTAGCCAACTCTGATAGTGGAATGGCTATCTTTAACTTGCCTATCTTGGTCTCAAGGTTGAAAGGTTTTTCAGTTTGAATCTTTGCATTTCGGGCAGCAAGATTTTCTTTTTCCATTGCATTTTCTATATCTACCTCTTTTACAGGAATGTTGTCATGAGCTGAAGTTGTTTCTATGTCAATTTGTGGAGGTTATGCCACAACTTCTTTGGAAGGAATGGAAGCTGAAGATCGTTTATTTGGTTGTTGTTTATCTGAAACATCTTCAATTGTTGGATTTTTTCGGTTAGGAATTACTTTAGGAGGAGTTTGTATATGAGGGTTCTTGATTTAGCTTTGGTAGGTTTCTTGGTTTCTTTCTGTTTATTGTCATCAAGGACATCTATTCTCCTACTTCTCATATTATATTGTTTGTGAACTTCATAGATGGCTATGTCATATCCCTCCCTAAAATCAAATGATTCCCCTGATTGAATTTGGAATTGATTGAGAGTGTGGACCTCTTGGTCTTCTTGGGTTAGGAAAATTGGTTGTTCATTGTTGAGACCCATTAAGTTGATTTGAGTGTCTTCTGTGGGCTTAGCAGAAGTTGAAGCTTCAGCAAAATTTTCTTGAAATAGGGGCCTAATTTTTTGGTTAGGCCCAGACTTTGCAATGTTAGGGTTCTGGTTTTTTCTAAAGTTTGGATTTCTTCCAGCATTACTTGGTTGACCATCCCAAGATGATTTTCTTTCAAATGTTTCTACCCTATCCCCAAGTGTGTCCATTCCTTTGATGATAGCATCTAATTTTTGTTCAAAAGCAAAGGGTTCTTCCTTTAAAGGTACTCTCCTTTCAGTCTTGGCTCTAGCTTGTATAGAAATCAAATTGGCCTCAACACTGACAGCTATACTCTGCATGTCTTTTAAGCTTTAAGGAGCCCTTTCCCTAAGTTGGTATGCCATATCAGAGTTGAATGCATCAGGGAATTTAATCAGGGCCAAGTCTGGTGGGGGTCTGAGATTCTAAGGAATAGCATTGTATACATTGTTAAATCTGGTGCAATAATCTTAGACAGTTTCTTGTGGACCTCTCTTTAAGTTTTCATATTCTGATAAAATATGGAGAGGATATTTTTTCTTTTCCCACCTGTTTAAGAAGGTCTCGTAAAGAGCCTCTAGATCATTGATAGTGTTTGCAGGGAGTGCTCTAAACCAGGTTCTAACATCTCTAGTTAAGCTTTGGACAAAGACTTTCATTCTTACATCATCATCATCAATCTCATAGTTTTCAAAATAATCCATCATTTTCTTGGTATGTTTTTGCGCTGTGTAAGTGCCAGTACCATCAAAATAAGTGATTTTTCTTTAATAATCTTGAGGAATAGCCCCTGGATTAGTAGGTAATTACAGGGGATCATATCGGTTTGCCATATTTGTGGAGATAAGTATAATAGCCGGAAGAGCAGGGATACCAGTTAAAATATGTGTTGTGGATGGGGGAGTGAAAAAGATGGTTTGAAGTGGTGATGGTGAACTAGGAGAGGCAATAGTAATGGCAGAAAGGACTGGTACTTTTCCAGGAGTAAGCTTAGATTGGGTAAGGTTCTGCTGATATATGTCAAGGGTTGAACTAGCAGAATGTTCTTGGCTCTGTTGGATTCTAAGTTTCTTGGGAATCAGATTAGGATTTTGAAACACAGGTGGGGGATTGGGATCTAGATTTGATCTAGTGTAACGGATCTTCTTCTTTGGAGCCAGCTTCTGAATATATTTTTTTGGTTTTTCTTGAAATATTTGAAGGATACAACTTCTGACAGAAACTTTCTAGGAAGTTTAAAATATGGGAGTTTTGAATTTTCCTGAAGATCTATTGAAACAAGGGACTGATCAAGTATTTGAGACAACTGTTCAAAGCCTAAACTGGAGATAGACTGAAGCAGCTTTTATTTACTCCTGCAATTTCATAGAAAAAGTAGTTTCAATGGCTACCTGGCTAACTTCAGGCTCCATCTGTAGCTTTAAAAATAAACAACAGTAACAAACAATTATTCTGAGTCCCCAATGGAGTCACCAATGATGTTATCACTGAGGTTGTTCTCAAAAGTTGTAAGAAAGGGAATACGGCCGAGGTAACCACAGACCAATCTTTTAGATACAGGTTCTAGCCAACCTGCTTCCAGAGAGGGCTCTCTCTTTATAATTTTAGCTTTGTTTTTGAGGTATATTAGGCTAGTTATGAAGTATAAGGGTTGTTTTGGGTTTGGATGGTGATATTCAATAGAATAGGGGTGTAAGTCTGAGGCGTTCAGTCCATTGGGATAATGTAGTCTATGAGGATGAACTACTGGATATGGTTTCTTAAATAGAGGATGGCATCACAGAGCAAGGTAGTCAAATATGAAACAATTTAAAAGGCTAGAATCAGATGGAATGGAGTCTAATAGGTGAAGGGTAGTTAAGAATCCTTCATCATATAGGGAGAGGGAAAGTGAATGATTATGACCAAGAAGCAATTAAGAATTTCTTAGCATGTAATCAATATGATAGAATCAAGGGAAACAGGAGCAGTTAAGAATTCACTATTTATGCTAATTCTGAAGAAAACATAGGGAATAACAAAGACTGAAAACAGAGTGCAGTTAAGCAAATTCTGAGTTAATATTTTTCTTTATTATTTAGATCATGAAACATAGATGACATAATAGACAAGAGAACTATAAAACAAGAGATATAAGGGTACTCATTGATCCATATTTTGATTCAAGAATTCTATAACAAGTCCTCTGTTATCAATTCCACATCTAGAAAGTCCAGCAACAATGGATTCCAACAACTTTTGTATTCAGAAAAATTTCAGAGTTACTGCGCAGTTTGAGAAATGCATCACCAACCCTGAATACTTAGCTTGGGGAGGTATTTATGAAAAAATGTTACAAAATATATCAAAGAGATAATATCTAGCAATAACTCATTCTACCTAATTAAAAGGAGAAATAAATGATCTTGAAAACAGGGAGAAATAAATGAAGAATTAAATGTTGTTGTGTTGGCTGCTCAGTTGGTGAGATATGTTGACTGGCCAAGATTAAATTGTTTGGCCATCCATATGTGGTAGCAGAAATGAACAAGCTGCCCACCATCAAGTCTTTGCAAAAATGGAGCAGTAGTGGCATTTGGACTTGCACACTTTCATGGTCCTTTATTTGGGGTTCATTTCTTTTATTTTCTTGACCATTTCATTCTTCTTTCCCTTTTATTTTTCTTTTAGGGCATACCCTCTTTACATTTTTTAAATTTTTTGATTTCTTGTGAATATGGAAAACCTCTGCAACCAGCCAAAAGGTATGAAAATATTAGAGATCTTCAATGCTAATCATGAAAAATGACACCTATTGGTATAGGAACCTAACAACTTGAAAAGAAACTTAGCCGTTGGAACTCCATAAATTGAACCCTATGTAAAATATGCAATTTGACCCTTGCGCAGCTAGAAATTTTGAGCTTTCTAGGTATATAGATCGATCTCCTCTAGGAATAGAGATTAAACCTCCTTAGAATACCAATTCAAGCTCTTTTTAAAATAATATTTTTATTGATCATCTAGGGTGGCCTAGCATCCACCGAAACAACCACCACCATCTCATTGATTTCTTAGAGTGACTTTTATACAAATAATTACTTCCAATGACTTAGTTCCTTTTCACAATATTATCTATAATTCCATCATTAATAAATTGTATAGAAGATATTAATATTATAACACTTATGAAAACATGATAAAGAAGATACAACCTAACAAAGAACATAATATTTCTACCCGGGAAAATCCCCTAGGGAGAAAAACCTAGCAACCTTCTTCTTAGAGAAATATTTAGTTCAACAAGAGATACATCATAGTCAAGCTTGTGGTCACACTAACCAGCATGATTCCATCACAAGACAACCACAAATATTTCAAGTCATACCACCTTCACTTGTCCACAAAATCCTCCTTGAGTAGCTCAGTCAAGGTATGTAATAAGGCTAGACTGGACCTCAATCTCACTACAAAAAATCGAACTTAATTATATACTTTTTCTCCTCAAAAAATCAGACTTGAACTCAGAAATTTTGGACCTCTAGTAGGATTTTATTCACACATGCAAGGGGAATTATCTTTGAAGATATCTCAGTTGGTTACTTCTCCTTTTTCTCGGACTTCTCTTCTAGTATTCTCTGCTCTAGATATAAGAACAAACTTATCCTATCAGAGATTTGAATTGGTCACTTTTATGGTGAATGAATCACTTATTTATATGCACTTGAATGGGTCTGAATGTGTGTCTCTTGGGGCAGAGCTAACTTGATCACATGTAGGATGACTTGACATCTTATGGTGTTTAAAATATAAATTTAAAAATTCAATTTACCACTTTTGAAAAATCCATGAAGAACATGCCTTATAAAAATATTCTTTTGACAAATCATTAAATAAATTCTCTTTTATCACAAGCATGAAGAAATGCTAAATACAATTTTTCTTTCATCACAAATATAATTTTTATTTATATTTACAAGAATAAATTGTATATTATGAATAACGACCATAACTACAAAATTCAACACTCCCTCTTATTTAGGGAGGTATTCATAATGACTATCCAAATGTCCTTTGTTGAAATATTTTCTTTAAGAATAAGGTTTCACAACTCATAACATCAATATCATAATCATCTGGGTGAACAATCTTGACCTATAAAAATCATAACATCCACTGAGTACCATTATCTAGGCTAGCATACCTAACATATGGTACAACATCAATATCCACTAGATACCATCATCTAGATTAACATACCTTTCATATGGTACAACATCATTATCAACTAGTCACCTTGATTTGGTCGAAACATCAACCTCATGGTATATGGAATAGTACATGTTTTCCATCACCATGGTAAACCTTAGGGAACATCCATGTTCCATCTTTATAGGGTTGGCTAAAAACTATTTGACATCCACATCCTCACTCCATAGGGTTTTTCATCACCACGGTTAAATCCTAACGGACATCTATGTCCCAATTCCATAAGTCCCATTCCAAGCCATACTTCTGCAACCTCGCTCAAGGCCATACTCGTCAAGCCTCACTCCAGGACATATTACACATGGCTCACTCTAGGCCATGATTCTATATGGGCTCACTCAACATGTAACTAAGCTCGATTCTAAAAGACACCCACTGTTATAAAGTGATCGAGATGAAACACTAAAAGGAACCCACACTTTTGAGCGGTCGTGACTTGAAGGACATTCTTCCTAATCTAAGTCAAAACAATTGACCTAGGAAGAATAACTGTCCTCTGTTACATCACCACCACTCCCTCTCATGAAGAGAGGTATCAACAAGTAACAACTAGTCCATAAAGTGCACAAAAATTCACCTAGGGAAAATGATTTTTTCAAAATATTAGCTATCTTCTCATCAGATGTAGGAATATACCAAAGCCTCACTACTCCCTTTTGCATGATGTCATGAATCTAGTGGTACCTATTATTGATGTTTTTTGACCAATCAGGTGAAATATACTCTACCTCCGCTTCCTTATCATTTAATAAATCACAATAGAATAGAAGAAACTTCTAGATGTACTCTTCCTATTTTTCAACATTCAGTCCATCATTCCAAACTTCTAGTCCCAAATAATAGTGCATCAAATAAAAATATTTCATATAAAATTCAACACCCAACTCCCTCTTAATATATAACAAAGTAAAATATTCTACCACGACTTCTCCCTTTGACACATGAGTCCTTTGATCAAAGATATCAACCCAAATTTCTTCTTCAATGTAAAAGTCTTCTTGAATCATTAATATTCTTCTCATGTACCTCAAGCTTGTGGGGTAGTTGTTATGTACACAAATTCTTTCATAAAAAAAGACAGTCTCAAATCATAAGAATAAATTTTAACAGAAGTGTACTTGATGAGATGCCCCTTCATAGTTTTCTCCCTCTTACTAAGATAAGCCTTCACTCTGTACTTCTCTTAATCTAATTAATCTTATAGGTCACAACTAACTTATTTTTGGCATAGATCAAGACATACTTCAATCTTGATGATCAACTTGCTCCCTCTAAATCCATATTTCTTCTAGCATGATATCTCTCAATACAATTCCTCTTGTCACAAGCTTTGTTGTGTTTTATCAATATAATCATCTGCAACCAAAACCTAGACATCCTTCACCATGTACCTGCAATCCTCATTAGGAGGTCATGGAAGAAAAAACACAACTAAGCAAGGAATACAAGGACACGAGACTAACTACTAGTGAAATCAACAATAATAATGATTAAAGATATATAAAATACTTATCTTTGAGGGTATCGTCTCTCTCGTGATCTTATATTTCTTGCTTCCATATTTCATATCAACTTTATCTGTTTGATGTGATTCCTTGCTTGCATGAGCTAGGGTTTCTTCATTTAGTAGACACATCCCATCCAAGGATTTTTTTTATAAACCCTAGGGATTTCTTGTCCAAGCCATCGTTTTCTACTAGGGTTTACAAACCCTTGACATAAGTAGTCTAAAACCCTAGAATCAATATTCTCTTTACATAATTGATGGTTATATCTAGGGTTTTATCCATAAACCCTCAATTTTTTCAGTTTTCCAAAGCCTAGTTCTTCAAATATGCCTCTGACATATTTATACAATCCCCATGCTTTACTAAACTATCAAGGGTATTCGGAGCATTGATTCTCATTCCAATAATGAGAGGTTCTACAAATTATTTTTACTTGGTTTCCAATCTTAAAGAAGAGCTTGAACTCTTCTCTAGAAGTTTCACACATTGTTCAATAGTTCTTGTAGTAACAACAACTGTAATATTTCAGTAACAAATTATCTTTTCTTATTCAAGATCATAGAATCCTTGATTCTTCAAGTGTATCGACTTTATTTTGAGCAGTAATGTTTCTAGAGAGCATTCTACTTTAAATAGGATACTTTAATAATCTTTCTTCTGATTTGATTAGCAATGGCATCATAATTTCCTTAACTTCCTTTATCTTAGAAGGGAACTTCAAAGATGAGATTACCATTGATAATGTAAGACATTTCTCATATACTTGATATCATAGTCCCATAGATGTGATCTATTCTTTTACATTTATCTTCATGATGTCAAAATATTCTTAGCAATTGTGTCATTATATCTCAAGATGCTAGCAGATGGCCAAATTTTGGTGAATACCTTTCTTTTAATTATATCCTTTAGGTATTCTAAGGTGAGGTAATATATACCTTCTTTTTGTAATCATATTGATAACAATGGATAAATGAGTAGTATTAATTTTTCTATTAAAATTTCCAAGGTTTTATCTCCATTTAGCTTTCTATAGGCTTAACAAATCCACTTATACTATATTTTAATTATGAGTAGAAGCTTGACACTTAGAAATCGTTATATGGAACATACTTTGAGATGTATTCCTAGCTTGCTTGTAATTTAGATTGAGGGAGATATATTTTGAATTTACAGCCTCAATAGAACTTTGATCTCAAAAAAATACATACCATGCAATTAGAATTAAGTAGATTTATTGAAGAAGCACACCTTCGTTGGATTTGGCATTGAATGAGGCAATTTAAATTCTCTTATGAGATCCTTCGGTACTGGAGTCTTTCTTATAATGACTTTTCATTGTTATTACTGTAGAAGTTATCCTTCTTTATAATGAAATTTTATGAACAATTTAAATGCTTTTAATGTTAAGGTATCCTTTTGATAATCAAGATCCTCAACCTTGGTCAAAATTAATTTACGCTCATGGCTTCTCCTTTTAGCAACATAAAAACAAATTATATTAACTATGGATTTTCTGAGATTTAGACCTTCACAAATTTAGAGGTTTCTTTCCTTCAATTTATATTTGTTCCTTCAATTCTGGGGTCTCTTGTTACATTATTATTTTTTAGAATAAACATATTTTTTATGCTCCTCATTGCATGAACAAACCTTTGTTATAGGGAATGAGTTACAATCCGTTGGTGAAAAAAACTCAACCTAAATAATAGGGATGATTTCATCATTGGCATGGAAGAGGGGAGAGAGATCAAAGGCTAGTTGGAAAATTGAGCCCTATATGATGATTTGGGATAGATATAGTTTCTTCTTTAAGGCCTCTCTTCCACCATATCTTGGATGCCATGTTGATTTTTCATATTGTCTTCTATATGAATAATTATTTCCAATGATTTAATTTCTTTTCACAATCTTATATATAATTCTGTCACTAAGTAATTACATAGAATACATCAACATTATAACATTTATGACAATTGGATCAAGAAGAGATAGCCAAATGAAGAACACAAGATTTTTACCCTAGGAAAACCCACTTGGGGGAAAACCCAAAAACCATGTCCTTAGAGAAATATTTAGTTGAAAAGAGATACATCAAAGTCAATCTTGTCATCACACTAACCAACATGATTCCATCACAATACAACCACAAATATTCCAAGTCAGACTTCCTTCACTTGTCCAAAATATCCTCCTTGAGTAGCTTAGTCAAGGTCTATAATAGGGTCAAGTTTCGACCTAATTCTCTTCAGAAAATGGCTTAGACTTGACATTAGTTTCACAATAGAAATTTTAAACTTAATCACAAAAATTTTCTCCACAAAAACTTCGACTTCATATTAGAAATATTCAACTTTCAAGAAGAGTTTCTTCACACTTGCAAGGGTAATATTCTTTCAAGATATCTCAACTAGATACTTCTCATTTTTCTTGGTCTTCTCTTCTATTATTCTTCTCTCTAGCTTAGAAACAACCTTGACTTACAAGAGATATGAACCAATTCCTTTGATGGAGAATGAATCACTTATTTATATGCATTGGAAGGGATTCGAATGGGTGTCTCTTGGGGCAAAGCCAAGTTGATCACATGTAGGCTAACTTGAGTTCCTGTGATGTCTAAAATTCAAATTTAAAAATAAGATTTACTGGTTTTGAAAAGGCCATGAAGAACATGCCTTATAAAAGTATTATTTTGAAAAATAAATAAATGAATTCTATTTTATCACAAGTGTGAAGAAAATGATAAATATAATTTTTATTTCGTCAAAAAAATAATATATATTTTATCTTTACAAGTATCAATTGTATATTACGAATGTCGACCACAGCTAAATTCAACACTTATAGGGTGTGTATTTCAATGATGAAACTGGGAATACTTGAGAGTTTCCATCTCACTATCTCTCGACTTTTTTTTTCTTTTCAATTCACCAATCAAATCTCATAAGCCCTTTTCCTCAATTCTCCTATTCTTTATAATTTTTCCCTCTCCAAAATATCGTGGGCATCAATATAATACCATGAGTCACTTATTTTTCTAAAGTGAATTTACCATATTTATTTAATTATTAAGATAATATTTTCTAATTAGTTTGTTGACCCAATTTTCCTTTTCGATAACCTACAGGGATCATGGTAGGCTACGACTTCATTTTTCTCTGCGGTTATGGATTGAAAATGGACATTACAATCCTCCTTTCCCAAATTTTCTTTTCCTTAAGAAAATATAAGCTAGGATGTTATAATGCATTTTCATGTGGCATATTCTATTAGTAGTTCCTTCCAACAGATTGAGTATTGCTTGATAATTTGACACCTCAACTTCCTTTCTTTTGTATCCATGACCTCTTATGGGATGAGGGTGAATTTTCCCTCCTCATCTAATGGTGGAAGTTTTGTTTCACATTAACTTGGTAACTAAGTACTTTTTTAGGAAAGATACGTGGAAGACATTGTGAATCTTGCTTTCTTCTAGTAGCTCCAGTCCATAAACCACTTCCCTAATTTCCTGCATCACCCTATAAGGCCCATAAAACTAGGGTTTTAATTTCTCAAAGCCACTCTTTTTCAAGGAGAATTGCATATTTGGTTGAAACCTCATGAAGGTAATGTCTCTCTCCTAGAAACTATGATCCACCCTATCATGATATGCATATTATATATTTTGTTGATTTTGATCCATTTGCAAGTTCTCTTTTAGCATTATAAGAATATCCTAACTCTCATGTAACCAATCCCTTACCTTTCATTCCTTGTTTTCACACAATCCCATCTCAATAAATGAGGGAGCATCATATCCATATAGATCCTTGAAAGGATTCATGTGAATTGACATATGATAAGTAGTGTTGTAGTAATATTCTCCCATGTGAAACCACCTAATCCATATCCTTTGTTGATCGGCCACAAATTTCCTCAAATAACCTTCCAACTCTTTTTTGATGATCTCCATATGGTTGCATATTTGTGGATGGTAACTAGTGCTTGGGGCTAATTTGTGTCGATCAATATAAAAATATAATACCAAAATGAACTGAGGAAGTTTCTATCTCAGTCCCTAACGATATGTTTGGGAACCCTATACAATCTAAATACCACCCAAAAAAATGTCTCTGCTTCCTATTCTTTTGTGTAGTCACAAGATATGGCCATGACATTTGCAAATTTGGTTAGCCTACCCACCACCACATAAATATATTTTCTCCCTTGCAAGTTCAAAAGCCCTATAATAAAATCCAACAAAATGATTTCCCATTTATGTTCTAGGATAGGCAATGGTTGAAGAAATCTTGTTGGATTGATTTGTTCTATGTTGTTCTACTGGTAAGTAGCACATTTTGCCACATGTCTCCAAATGTCCTCCCTGAGGCCTTTCCACGTGAATATTTTTCTTTATTTCCTATAGGTTTTGAAGAATACATGGTGACCTACTAAGGCTGAGTTATGGATGGCTTTCATAATTCTATCCTTCAATTGTGACTTGGAGACTAAGAAAATAATCTCTTGCAAAGGATAACATCATTGATGACCTTGTTCTTGTCATCATGTATCAGTCCATCCACCATCTCACGCGAAAATTGATTCTTTGAATACTCCACTAGTAGGAGTTCCTTCCAATCACTACTAATCTCCATGAGTGAACATGTTGTTGGTTTCCTAGCTAGAGAAATCATTGGCCACCATATTCTTCTTCCCTTTCACATATTCATAATTAAAATCATAGGGCTAGCTTTTTATAACACATTTATTATACCTTCCATTCAACTCCTTTTATTCTAGGAAATATCTCAAGCTATTGTGATCTATATTGACCATGAATCTACCTCCTACCAAGTATTGCCTAAACATCGCTAGCGCATGCATGATTTCTAACATTTCCTTATCATAAATAGAATACAGTTTCTCTAACTTTCTCAAATTTCTACTTTCAAAATCTATAGGGTGTTGATCTTGATCAACACGTCCCCTATTCCTTCAATTGATGTATCACACTATAGCACAAAATATTTTGAGAAATATAGAAGAGCCAAGACAAGACAAGTACTCATTATCTCTTTACACTTCTTGAAGGTGTGTTATGCTTCCTCCAACGATCTAAATGCCCCAGTTTTGGTTAGGTCTATTAAACGTGCCACTATTTATTAGTATCCTTTGACAAAAAACCTATAATAATTGTAGTAAGGTTCTTGGGTTTTGGCCAATCAATAATGTTATACATATGTTTTACTGGTGTACTTGTAGCCCCTTTTCACTATTGATGTCTCCCAAGTAAAAGATATTGGTCATCCCAAACTCACATTTATATTCTTTTGAAAAAATAGATTGCTCCTCCAGTGTGCACGATACCTCCTCAAAATTCTCCAAATTCTCTTCCCATATTATGTTGTAGATGAGAAGACCGTAAAAAAATACCAATAAAAAAATTTGCAATTACTTCTTGAAAATATGATTCATGCATGATTGGAAAGTAGTGGGGGAATTAGTAATCCAAAAAGGAACGACAAGGAACTTAAATTTTCCATAGTGCCATTTGAAGGAAATTTTGTGTACATCCTTCTCACACACTCTGACTTGATGGCACCTTTACCACAAATCAATTTTGGAGAAATAGTCTACTCCATGGAACTCATATAGAAGCTCATCAATCTTGGGTATTAGGTATTTATTTTTTTATGGTATTCATATTTAGGTCCCTCTAATTGATTCACATCCTTAGTCTTCCATCATTTTTCTTGACTAATACTATGGAGGATGAAAATGGGCTAGAGCGTGGCCTTATGTTTTCCATATCCAACAACTATTTGATATTATTTTCTATTTACCCCTTATATCATTTGGCATGCCTATATGGAGTATTGATAATCAGTGTTGGTGTTCAGATATGAATTATAGAATTCACACTTTTCCCACATTAATTGTAAACCCAGGGCTCATCTAGTCATTTCAAGGCTACCATGCAAGGTCTACATAGGCCATAGTTTCCCTATGAAACATTGAGCATTCAATCAACAACATAACAATGTGTAGCATCAAGCAATAACAGTAATAACAATCAGAGTAATATCAAGTTAAGATTCACAACAACACAACTTAATGAATAGTTACAACAATAAAAAAATAAACCTAACAGAAGATAAATCTACGCACACCACTAATCCAACAACACCTGGTCAGGAGAGTGGGCCCAACTCCCTGATCAAGGCTATGGTAAAAGACAAAATAATAATGAATACTCAAAATATCAGGATTGCATTAATCAAAATAAAATTACAGGAGTTTGTTGTTACATGCTCATAACTCTCATATCTCTCTTTAGCGGCGGCTAGATTTTCCAGCCCCGTAACCTTACTTATATAATTCAATATTATAAAGGTAGTATCAATGATACCCAAATATTACGATAGTTTCCTGCCTACAAATACACAATGATCATTGAGACATAAATAGAATATGAAGATGGAAAATGTATTGGTCCATGCGACTCACTTGGGTGGAATCATCATTACATCCAACATCCTAAGATAATGTTTCCATCTCATCGATAACCATATGATGAATTGTATTATGCTCATCATCATCCTTTCAAATTTGCAAAGAAACATGGGTTAGCAAGTTACATAAGATCTGCTCCCCTAGGACTACACTTCATTGATTGATAATTCACAAAGACATGAAAAATAGATATACTTTCATTGCTTGAGATACAAATTAACCTTACAATTACATGAAATAGGTGAAAGAATGGGGTAAAAAGGTAGGTAAAAGGTAGGAAAATTTAGTAACCAACATCTCCCCCCCCACTAGCTTTTATGCATGTCCTCATGTAGCTCATTTTCTTGTGCAGGTCTAGGTTGGAACCACTATGATTGGCGTGAAGTTGTACAAGGTCATATCTTGCAACCATTTCTATCTTGCGAAGTTTGAAACCATTGGTACAAATGATGTCCTTCCACCAGTATTTTTTTGTCACATGGGCTGGTCTATACTTCTTAGAGGAAAGCCAAATAATGGGAAACTAAAATCTCAAAACTATCCACCAAGTCCCACAGTGTCAGATGCATATGATATATCACAGAATTCACTCTAGAGATCGAGTGAGATTAGGGGCCCAAAAAGGTTCACATACCCTCATTGTTGATGATGAAAACATCCATAATCTCTGACAATCCTCCCGATTTTCTTCCTGACAAGTAAGAATCTCCCTTGTACACATGTCAACACACAATTTCCATGTTGTCAACATCTTATCCTTTTGTCCTTCCAGCTATAGAAAGGTGTGATGTCTATTATAAATGCCTATTGATTGACAACGTTCCATTCTGATCACAAATGGTCGATTTGCTTGATTCTCTTCGAACATGTCAAAGGCTTCCTTCCATTTAACCTAATTAATCATGAACGAAGTAAATTCTCTCATATGAATGTCTCCCACATATGGGACTGCATTGGATGATTGATCATTCTCTAGGATGTAATTTTGCATGTAGAGTTTGCATATCAAATGATGGTTTAGTACATTGTGAGCCCTCAGATCCACAGGAATTGCATAAGATCTTCTATGTCGTGGCTAATTTCCTGGTGGGTACTTTCCAGACATAGAAACAAATATTTCTCATGAGGAAACAAAGCATAACTATTAGCAGGAGGTCGGCAAGCCATTACCTATTGTGTTAGGGTGAACATTTCATCCTTGTCAGCCTTCAGTAACTACACTTTCCCTTCTAATTCTTCAATATTTTTCTATTGTTTTTCTTATTTCTTCTTAGGTTTGTCTATCTGGGTGACATGACCAGCCACCACTCTTACTACTTGTTCCCAAATTCCTTTCACTTCTTTCGGTCATCTTCCAGAGAGATAGATCCCTATTGACAATGAGACATAGTGGTTTTCCATTTCTAAACCTTTGCGTCAGCAAAAAATCCCGAGAGTCAATCAAATGCAGAAATGACTCAATCTGTGTGGCTGCTGAGGTCATCAACCTATCCTTCTTTTGTACTACTTTTGAACTCATTTCAACTCCGGGAGTCGCACAGCTTGATTGGCGTTCCCCTTTTTCTGTCTCCCTCGTCTCTGCAAGCGTAATATTTGCCTCCTAAACTTAGTAATTTCCATTTTTAATTGCATGTTTTCTCTAAACAACAACTTGTACCTGTCCTAGATGACGACTCTCCTTTTTGCACATTGTTCAATGAATTTCTGTTTAATAATGACCTCCTCCATCGATCTCACAACTAGTGTTGGATTTGGTTGATTGACGTCAGTGAAATCATCAGCCAATTCCTGTTTTACCCTTATCTCTTCATTTGTTCAACAACTCTAAGGGGGATCTAGTGCCTTCTTCTATAGCTCTCGGTACCTCCACATTTCCTCCAAATGGCTCTGAAGCCACTGCAGGTTCCTGAGGAGTAGTATCTTCAATGTTTTCTTCCTATGGCTACTCTGTTGCCCTCTTTTGTCCTTCCACTTGCTCAAGAATTGATCCTGGCCCTTGTGGGTCAGTACTAACATCCATATCTCTTTCCAACTACTGGAGGGGTGTCAGTGAAACAAAATCGACAACAATTTCTTGAAATTTCTCACTAGTAGACACTAGTTCTTGTGGAATAGTATCGAAAATAATTTTCTCACCCGTCGACACTCGTTCTTGTGTAACAATGTCGATAATGATTTATTCATTTTTCTCACCAGTCGACACTAGTTCTTATGTAACAATATCGACAATTTCTTCAATTTTCTCACTGATCGACATTGGTTCTTGTGTAACAGTGTCAACAATAATTTCTTCAATTTTCTCCCTAGTCAACATTGGTTCTTGTGTAGCAGTGTCGACAATAATTTCTTCAAATTGTTCACTAGTCGACACCGGTTCTTGTGTATCAGTGTCAAGGGTAGCTTCTTCTTCCATTAGCTTAGTGGTTGACACAGGTTCTTGTGTATTAGTGTCAAGGATAGCTTCTTCTTCCATTGGATCAGTGATTGACACGGGTTCTTGTGTATCAATGTCAAGGATAGCTTCTTCCCCCATTGGCTTAGAGGTTGACACTGGTTCTTGTGTTACAGTGTCAAGACTGATTCTTTCTCTTTTAATTTCTCCTACAAACTTTAGTACTGAAGGAGATATTCTTTCTCTTATTGGGCAAGTAGGAGAGCAGAATTTCCTTGCCCCTTTTGGCATGGAAGTGAGGAGGGGAGAACGAGAGGTAACCTCCTCAATTTCCATTCTTTCAATGCCTTCTGCCTCAGTTTCTCCAATTTTTTTGTCCATTCCCTATATCAGCTGGTTATTTTTTCCTTCCTTCCTCCCTTCCTTCCTCTGCTTCTTCCATCGCTTGTTCCCCTAACTCACCCAATTATTCAGAAGTTGATGCTTGTTCTTGTGTAATAGTGTCGACTAGACTCCTTCATTTGCCAACAATTCTTCTGCTGCTTCTTTCATTTCTTGTCCCCCCAATTGCCCCACATATTCGACAATTGACATTGGTTCTTGTGTAACAACATCAACTATGGCTCCTTCCTCTTCCATTAATTATTCCTCAACCCTTGCCGGAATCATAGTCACAAGCTCTTCTTTTGCTAATTCAATGAATTATGGTAAAGTCACGGGGGTTTGTGATAGGGCATGCACCACTAGTAGCCTGACAAGACCATGGTTTGTGAGTGATCCAGATTTAAATAGGAATGCAACAAATTATAGATATAACCATAAATACAAATATGTAGTAGAAAGGACTCTTCATTTCATTAATATCAAATATTGAAATATGCTTACAAACAAAATGGAAATAAGATTGGCTCGGGCGATGGTAGCTTATCCCTGAGAAGGGATGTGGTAGATACATGCCTCTAAGCTATGTTACAATGAGGCTCGAAGGCCTATTTATTGTTGAGAAACAATGGAAAACCCTAAACATCGAAAAACCTAACCCTAGGAGATGAAGTGCCAAACGATGAGCGTTGTTTGGGTAAATTGGTACATCAACTTCCCGGGGTTATAACATTGGCATACGATCTTTGTTTTACGCACACAATACCTCGTTAGAAATATCTATATGAGGACTACGACTTTTGAGTGAGAAACATCAATCTATGCCACATGTTGTTCCCGATTTTCCCAAAAAACGTCATTTAAGGCCTCAAAACGGCTCTCGAAGTTGAGGACCCGAAAAACTGCCAAAAATAGTAAATTGTGTTATAAATAAGGAAACTGCAAAACTGAAAGAAACAATGGCAGGGGTCCAAGTGGAATAGGCGGGTGGCCACCAATATCCACTTGGATCATTCCTCCCCCCTTAGGAAGCAATGGTGCCCATTGCGTTGAGTTCCTGCGTGAGATGAGGAAACTTTTACTGAACTTGGTCCCTGGTGAGCCACTTTACCTGGTGAAGGAGTTGGCTTGCTTTGACAACTAGATATAGTTGGATCCTTTGTTGTCGGGTGTTCTTGATCTTCATGTCCATGATTCGATTAGTTATGGATTTATCCATACAATCTGGATTTAACTCTGTAGGTGTGAGTTGTTCTACAATGTATGGTGTGTCCAACAATGGTGGGATGTATGGTTGAAGGCGGTTCACGTTGAACACTGGGTGTAGGCCAAGGAATTTGGGAATGTTGAGCTCAAATGCATTGTCACCCACAACCTTGGTTATGGTTGAAGGACCATATCAGAGTTCTTTGAGTTTCCAATAGGCTCCGGTAAGGTGTTCCTTATGCAAATGAAACTATACTTTGTGGCACCTGATGTTGATCATGTCGCTACTTGTACTTGGCATTTGATTTCTCCATAATTTCATGTACATGCTGGTGGATATGTTGGATGTCCTCAATGAAGTTGTTCGCCTTATCGACTTCTGACTGGACATGAGCCAAATCTACCTGAGTAGCTGCAAATTGTATGGCCACATCAATGGGCATAGTGGCTGGAATCCCAAGCCCACCTGAAAAGGGTTGTGGCCAATCGAGCTATGGAGAGCCTAGTTATAGTTGTGCTAGACATGGGGAAGGCTCTCATCCCATGTGCATGGATGTTTTTAGTTGTACATGCGCATAATGTGTACGATCATCCTATTGACGATCTTTGTCTGGCCATCAGTTTGGGAATGGAAATTTGTGGGCTTACTGAGCCTGGTGTCCAGCATTGACCACAAACTAGACCAAAATCTACTACAGAACCTGCTGTCCCGATCTGAGATGATAGACTGTGGGATCCCAAACCGTACCCACACTCATTCAAAGAAGAGTTTAACAGTGGCTTCTGTTGTGATATTCTTCTTGCAGGCCTCTAGAATGGCCATATTCGAGAATCTGTTAGTGACCACAAAAATATAGTCATTGCCATGCTTAGTAGAAGGAAGACCCAACATGTAATCCATGGAGGCGGATTCCCAAGGTTGACTAGGGGTAGGTAGCGGAGTATAGAGGCCTTGCTTCTTGATGGTCGGTTTGGAAATGGCACAGGTAGTGTAGGATCTAATGTACTGTCCGACATCTTGTCGAAGATTCGGCCAGCAAAAATACTTTTGTAGTACTACCACTATTATTTGACCTTGAAATGCCTAGTGACCCAACTGTAGTGCGCTTCCCAAATCATCTTGGATCGCTCGCTTGAAGGAACACAAAGGTGTCCTAGGTGGCATAACAGGGCATCCTAGAGGTGAAAATATAGAACTTGCTTACCCTCCAAGAGCATCTAATATGTGTGGTCGAACTTTGGGTCGCTTTTGTAGAGAAGTGGCCAATCAGAAGTCTCGTGCCCATAATTGTTGAGCATAGTGGTTAACACCATGATTGGTGGTCGACTGAGGCAGTCTACAACATTATTGGGGCTACCCTTCTTATACTTGATATTCAAATGGAACTTCTGCAGGTATGTGGAACACCTTTGATGGTGATAATTCTGCAACTTCCCTTGCGTTTGTATGAACTGCGGGGGTCGATGGTCTGTGTGGATGACTGTTTCCTTCCCCAAATGGTAATGCCTCCATTGTTAGCATGCCTGCACAATGGAATGCATCTCTTTGTCATATGTTTGATAATTCCGGATTGTTTCTGAAAGTATCTCACTGTGATATGCCACCGGATGCCCTGTTGAGTAAGGATTTCCCCAATAGTATAGTGAGAGGCATCTGTCTCGATCTCAAATGGTTGTTGCATGTCTGGTAAAGTGAGCACTAGTGTAGAGTAGAGGCGATGTTTCAACTCTGCGAGTGCCTTCTGTTGAGATTCAAAAAATAATAATTTTTCTTTTGCTCCTCCCTTTGTGACTTGACTCAGGGGCCAAGTGATATGAGAGAATCTCATCACAACCGTACGGTAGAAACTGGCAAGACCCAAAAATCTACGGAGCTCTGTCAAAGTGGTTGGGGCTGGCCAACCACGAATGACTTGGATCTTGGCTGGATCCACATGCACCCCTCGTTCATCAATAGTGTACCCTAGATACTAAACCTGGGTCATGCCAAAAGTGAATTTCTCCAAATTGGCACACAGCTTGTGTTGTTGCAGTGTTTGGAGAACCTGTTGGATGTGGTGGAGGTACTCTTCCCAACTCTAGATGAAGATCATGATCTTATCCAAGTATACCACTACAAATGATTTGGTGAATGGCCACAAGATGTCATCCATAAGCCTCATGAAGGTTGCAGGAGCATTCGTGAACAAAAAATGCATAACTAACCATTCGAAAAGGTCCTCCCTCACATTGAAGGTAGTCTTCCACACATCAAAGGGTTCAATTGGTAACTGGTGATAGCCAGACTTCAAGTCAATATTGCTGAAATATTTCCCCCCCTTCAGTTGGTCTAGAAGGTCATCAATCCGTGGGATTGGGTACCTAATCCGAATAGTGATCTTGTTCAGCGCTTGATAGACAATACAGAGTCTCCAAGTCCTATCCTTCTTCTAAACCAAAACGATCGGGTTCCCACAGGGTGATGAACTCGGACGGATGTGACATTTCTGCAGGACCTCCTAAATTTTCCTCTTGATTTCGTCGTCTCTAGAATGGATCATCGATAGATTGGTCCATTGGGAAGTGGCACACCTCGGGTCAGATCGATGGAGTGCTTGACTTGACAATGCAGAGGTACCCCTGTGTGGGAGGTGAAGATGTCCTTGTACTCCTCCATGACCTTTTTCATCTTTTTTTGTCATGCAGAGGGGCCCTGTCTAGAGGTCATGGCCACTGTCTTCTTCTTTCCCTGAGGGCACATCATCAGGAAAACAAATTTCCCGATTTTGTAAATGAGCTTACTACATTGTTTTGCAGTAACCAAAGAGATGGTGGTAGGCAGTGCTACCTCTAGTATACTGTAAAACTTATTTCCCAAAGTAACAATAACAACACGAGGACTTGACTCATACACAGCATGTCACTTCCATAACTATGGTTGGCCTAATAATACATCACAACCGTTAAGGGGAGCAGTGTCACATAATACCTCATCCATGAAGGGCTTGATGTTGTATGGAAGGCTACACCGCTGGCTCATGCAAAGATCCCATCCTTGGTGAAGCCACCCGATGGTGTACGGTTGTGGATGTGATGTGGTCGAAAACCCTGCAACTTCACGACCTCTGCCAAAATGAGGTTCTTTTGGCTCCCACTATCGACAATGAACTATAGTGGGGAACCCTTTACCCACATCTGGGAGTGGAAGAGGCACTCCTCCTCCTCTGGATCTTCAAGTTTCTCCTTTTGGATCTTCGTGGTGGAAATGGTGGCATTGGGCTCTACATCGATAATTTACTTCCATTTGTCATTACCCTTATCAGATTCTGACTCAGAGTCAGAACATGCATCTGATTCTGAAGCCTTTTTCTCAGCCACCAGTGAGTGTTTGGCCCGACACTCGTGTTGTGAGTGGAGCTCTTATGGAACTTGCACCACTTTCGCATGTCCTTCTTCGACTTCATGGCATTGTTCTTTGCTTACAGCTTTTGCAGGTTGTCTTGGGCCACCACACCTTGGATTTGTCCTTTGCTCTGTGGTTTGGGGGCACCTTTCCCTTGCTTCAGATTTGTAGATCCAAAGTCTCATTTATTATATTTAAAATTTTGCTTGATATTGACCGCATATCGGTATGTCATGCCGAGCGAGGAGATGTCCAGGAATTCCATCTCATATTGGATGTACTTTTGGAGGTAGCCATGGTACTACAGAACCAAATTCTTCTCAGAATCCTTGATACCCAACTTTGTGCAAAGGGTATATTGGGCGCTGGATCCCCCAAGGATAGTTTTGGAGCTTAAAGCCCATTTTTGGTCCAATTTTTTTAATCCAAATGTAAAGACTCCACATTTGGTGATCGTTGAGCGTGTAGATGTTAAAGAGTCATAGGGTTGTTTGCCCTTACTTCGATAATGTAATGTTGGTTGTAAAAGATCTACCCATGGTCCGTGGACCATGGGATTGTATAAATAGAGCTAAGCTCTAAGTAGATAGAAGATAGAGAAAATGAATGAAGAGTGATCGAAGATGTATGACAGATAGCTCTGAGTAGAAGTCTAAGTTTGGGTTGTAGCATAGGTAGAGGCTCTGCAGCTGAGTGCGTAGAGGCTTAGAAGTCTGCAGCTGAGTGCACGGACCCCTGTAGCTGAATGCGCAAGGCGAGTTGAGTCTGTAATCATCTAGAATTATCAATAGAGAGAAGTATTCTATAATTTATGCATCTTTATTTCTTGTTTATGCATCTATTATATTGGGTATGAATTTTGCTTCTAATGCTTATATGATGCGCGAATGTGTATAACTATATTGGTTAAGTGAACACAAGTAAGAACATCTGTTTACAAAAAGATAACTAAGATATGTTAATAAGATAAGTAAGATACTTAGCATAGTTTGGGAAATATCACAGTTCGTTTCCCTAGCAGTGTGAAAGCATATCAACCCCTGGTTAGGGCTGTGCAAAAGCTAATTGTAACATTTTGCGAATGTACTAAAGGGTATAACAAAGGGATAAGTAACCTGCACATAGGCAGGTATAGTTGGAATAAACCGACATCACATCCATCTCAGGGGTGCGGAAACTTGGTTCCAACATTCCCCCATATTGCTTCAGGTGAGACTTCAATCTATGCTCTGGGCTGATGTTGAAAGGGCTAGTAGTGTAGGGATTTGTTTCGCTAACTCACACTGAACCTGGGTCAGGCCCCCACAAGCCAACAAATGGTTTTGATGTCGGGATCAGAATCTGTATGAGATATGTGTAATGTTGTATCACTAGAATCCAACTAAGAAAGAAATTGAAGGCCGGTTGGACAGAAGGACTCATGAGTTTTTCGACGCAAGAGAACAGAAACCCATGACTGTCAAAATAGCAATGGTTGGACCAATACCTGTATACAGAGATCCACAAAATATTTTTTTCCTCTTTCCCTACTGAGCTATACGAGTGGATCATGAAGCTAGCAGATAGCCAAGGAAGGTGGAAACTTGACAGTCCTATTGTGTGGACCCCAGAGCTAGTTCGAAGGTAAGAAGCATCGAAAGATAATATCACTGTGTTGTCAATCATTGGCTCGATCGCGTTATAGGAGGATTTGCTACTAAATTTGTGGTGGACAACTCAGTCAGCTATAGCGAGGCAGAGCGATGCTTTTTCAAAGGACTGCAAGGTAAGTACGTCAAATATTTGAATACCTGGATTAAAATGCTATTGTGCAAAAAATGGGTTATGGGGTTACCTTGATGTTTGGGACTATGCGAAGTAGAAAAAGTCATAGAAATGAAGGAGATAAGGGTCGAGAGTATAGCCCCTTGGTTTCACCACCACGAAGGGACGAAGAATGGATAGTGAAGGTCTCTCCTTGAAGTGTTATTCAATTGATAAGACAGGGGTTTCTGCGAATATCACCTTCACCCACACCACCTCCATCTTCACCGCTATCACCTCCAACATCACCCGTACCACCTTGTTACAGATCCATTTGGGCATATCACTCCCATCATCCAGATCAGTGTTTTAGGGCTCCTCAAACCATAATTTCGATTGTTACATGCCCTAAACAAGTCATCCCTTTGACTGCATCCTTCCTAGACAATTTCATGACTTGAAGACATTCATAAATGGCCTCTAGAGGAACCATCATAGGTAGGCCCATGTAAGGGTGCGCTGCAGAACAGTTAAATCCATGCCAGGGTGCTCTACAGGGCACTAGGCTTCCTTTCACCTGCGCTGGGCGAGTTTGAGCGAAATTCACATAGGGTTTGGGGAATATTCTTATCTCTTGGAGTCATCTAGAAGGTTCCCTCACTTATCAACTCCTATGAGCTTGAAAATGGATGAGGAATGAGTTAAGATGCATCCTATCCTCTCATCCCTTCCTCCATGGAACTAATTCTAAGTGTGGAAGGCCATTCAATACCACCATTTATGATAAAACCTCCTTCATCTCCCTATAAATTGACCACTCATCTAAGTGATCAGGGGCTAGATTATGTTGAATTGTAAGGAGATAATGTTTCTACGAGAATTGGTTTTGAAGCAAGTATTGTAATTCTACAAGTTTGTCATGCTTTTGATGTGATGTGGATGGGATCCAAGCTAGAGGAATGACTTTGAGTCAAACACAATGGTTGTAATTCCTTCTTCTATTCAATAAAGTATTTGAAACTTTCTCCCATATGTTTGTATTGTCTTATGATGCTTATATATGTGAAATGAATCTGATTCCATTTACTTGTATTCAGTAGATCTTTTGCTTTGATTGGTTCTTTGCCTTTGATTTGTGTTTACAGGTACTTCTCAAGCGTGTTAAGTACGAGAAGGAGTGACAGGATTGACACAAAGGATACAAGAGGAAAGCGGAATTACAAGTATTTCTTCTAATCTTCTTTTTCTTATATATTGCTTATAGGAAAAGGCTAAAGTGCTTTAAACTATTGTTCTAGATATGGCTACTATCTAAGGAATTAGTATTTATCCGTAGCTACCAAATTCTCCAAAGCAAATTGGTGGCTCCACTAGGGATAGGTCACCTTTCCTAGTAGCTTATCCACCTCCTATGACATCCTTGCAGACCCAACTTGTGTTCATTGATTGTATTTAAGATCTTTTGCATTGAAAATTTGGTCAAAATTGTGTCAAAATGCCTTTTGAAATGGCTCACTGTCACTAGTGCAGGCTTGTGAGGGACATAGTGCGCTGCAGAGCATCCTTGGCTTAGGGACAGTTCTCTGAAGTGCATTGTCTCCCATTCATGGCTGCGCTGATCCTCTTAGGGTCAGTTTCCCACCCTTGGAATGTGTCTTTGCCAACTTTTCTCTGTTTGTTTTCTTGTTGATTGATTAATGAATGTCATGTCTTAGAGAACAAGTTTATATCTCCTTGTCTAGCCCTACTTTGACTTGATTGATTAATGTTTCTTAAATGTTTTCTTTTTCATTATTGATCTATAGTCAAATTTAGAATAAAATTGATTAATATTTGTTCGAAAGAAAGTGTCGTAAAGTCTTCTTTTCCTTCGAAACAGAATTGTCGTAAAAGTCTTCGTTCTTATTAAAGATTGATTGATTGTATGTGCATATTTTTCCTTTTGTTCATATTCACATTAAGGAAATAGAAAATAAATACATGCATGTTGCATTGAAAAATTTTGTGTGTGCTCATAGGAATAGTGTAGGGAAATTGCATTAGATTGTGCTCTTTGCTTTTTGATCGAAAGAAATCTGATTGTTATCCCTAGTAGTTAGGATTTTCATTGTTAAATTGAATGGAAATAATGCTTATCATGATAGTTGCATTCCTAGGAATTTCATAATACATCACGTGGTGAACTTGAAAGGCAAATTCCTAAGCAAGATCAGCTTAAAATTAACATCAATTTACCTAATGGAGCATTGTCATTAACGAAAACATTTCGTTGTTCTAGGCTAGAGACATGTTATGGAGTTGTAAAACAAAGCAACTGTCGCTAACTTGTCTGCAATACACCGCAAGTGTGATACCTCATTCCACGTATGTGAGTATATCATAGCTCGTCCACATACCTTCGGGTATATAGGGAAGTGATATAGTACGTAAAGTATATGGGAATGCTCTCATTATACGGTTTTGCATTATACAACGCTTATATGGATTGGGACTCCATGTACCTTCGGGTATATATGGGAGGACAACACTAGGTTGATATCCATCCTTAGGTAACCAAGTCGGCACCTTGTACACTATGATACACCAAACACAACATTCAGGGAGATTACCTACCTGTACTTCTTGGTTTGCCAGGAGGTATTCTGCAGTTCATAATTGCTTGTTAAAAATTTTTCCTAGCTTACCCCTTCTTGTTTATTTCTTTGTTGATAATAAAATTAATCAGAAATCATGGAGGAACATCAACCCTTACCCTGTCGTTCGGGAAGAATAGCGAGTAAACTGCCTTTGCCGCCCGAAGCTACACCTATTCATTCAAATTGGTCTCGCTTAATTGAGTCAAGTACATCAAGAAATCCTATTTCTTCATCTAACTTACATGAATCATCTATTTTAGTAAGTACTGAGACTTCAGTTACTCCAACTATTTCTAGTACATCTATTTCTAAAGAAGAAGTTTCACAGTTACCTGAGGACATTATCATTGATATTAGTGAAACAGTGATTGAAGTTGTTTAACAACAAGTTGATCCTCAAATTGAAGTTGCTCAACAAGAAATTACTTTTGAACTTGAATCAGTTCAACCAGAAGTTAATCCAGAATCTATCACAGTTCAAACAGAAGTTACATCTGAACTTGAAGTCGTTCAAGAACTTCTCCCTGAAATTGTTATTCTTTTACCTGAACATCTAGACTTCGAATTTGAACATTCAAAATTTTTTTCTTTACCAGAAGACGATCAATTGGTTACCCCTGAGACATCAGTTACTACTAAAACTTCCACTTTATCAACACCAGAAATATTTTACGGACTAGATGGTGAAGTTCTTCCACTTGGTTTAATTGTTGTTGAGGAAGAATTGGAAAAAGGTTCTACACCTGGAACCCAATTCCACTTTGGAACTGGGCTTTATAGTTACCCTCATACTCCTCATTTTACTGCTCTGTTTGATCCTACTTCTTTTCAAGTACCTGTCGATTCTTTAGGACAACTTTTGGGTTAGTTAACTATGGTTGAACAACTGTCAACATCAGAGACTGTATCATCTGATGTAGTTGTGGAAGAATATTTTGTCGCAACATCTTCCATGTTTTCTACCACACCTAAGTCGCACCTATATGGTGAATCATCTGTACCAATTGGTTACCAATATTTATCAGGAACCCATTAATGGGTTTCTTCTACACCATGGTCATCACCCATGTCCTCAACCAGAATTCTACCTGGTTCCTCTTTAATAGGAACTCAACAGTTTGATCCTGCATATCAATATAAAACTGGGAAATCTAGTCAACAATGACCTATGTATCCATTAAATATTGGATTTCAACCATATGGAGAGAAATATGCCCATTCACCTTATCCTCCCTATGGAGGACCATCATATGGTAGTATCCCGTAGTATTCAAGTCAGCCTGGAATTCGAGTTTGTCAATGGCAACAAATAATGCTAGTTCAACCAAGGCTTGTGTATCCAACACAACCAATTCAAATTGTGTCAGCTATTCATACTACACCTGTTGTTACCATTGTACCGCAGTCATAGGTTCAAACTATTGTATCTCAACTAGTACAAACTGGTCCTTCTACCTCGCAACCACAAGTTTCGGGTCAAGAAGTTCAAGTTTCTCAAGATGTTGTACAAAAACCACTTGTGTCCAGGGTCCAACAACCTCAAGTTAGTATACCTTTATCTGGACTGACTCAGTCTTACACTGGTATAGTTTATTCACAACCTAGCTGACATTTCATTGTTGGAAAACAACAACCGTTAAATCAACAACAATTGTACCAACAACAACAACAATTGATTCAACAACCATGGCAGCCCCAATTTCAACAGCCTCAATTCTAGAAATTCCAACCCCAATTTGGCCCTGCCCAACAAGCTCAACTTGGTTTTGGCCAATATCAAGCTTACCAAGGTCTTGGTCAAAAAAGCTTTGCAGGTTATGGACAACCACAAATTCAACCTAGTTATCAATAACCACCTTATGATGGATTTGTTCAACAACAACCTTATCAAGGTTACCAAATGCAGATGCCCTGTGTTGGTATGCAAAGACCTATTGCTCAGGAAATTCCATCGTATCCTAGGTATGCTCAACCTGACCTGAATCGACAGTTACCATTTGTAGCAACTTTAGAATTACCATATTTAAATTAGCTCACTAATGATACAATCTTATATGCACCTTGGTGGCCAGTAATTCCACATAAGTTAGCTTCTGACATTCCGAAATTTAATGGGAATCCTGGAGAAGACCCACCAAATCATGTCATGACCTTTCATTTGTGGTGTTCATCAAAATCCTTAAATGATGACTCAGTTAGACTCTATATTTTCCAAAGAACGCTTACTAGTCGAGCTACGAAGTGGTACATTGAGTTACCACAAGCTTCTTTCAACAATTTTATGACTTTAGCCACCACATTTCTGGCCCACTTCCAGTTACCTATCAGATACGAGACTAGAATGGAACTCCTAACAAACTTTAAACATACTACTACTACTCATATATCAGATCATATTCATGAGTGGCAGTGTCGTTGTTGAATGCTTAATACATATGTTCCTGATTAGCTTTTGGCTTAGCGGTTCATAAAATCATTGTTGCCATCAATCACCGAGGACGTGGTGCAAGGTGGAGTTGTCACAAAAGAGCAAGTGATTTCTCATGCCCAATATTTGGATTTTATTTACACACAATCAAGCATGCCCTACGACAATATTCCAAATGCACCGTAACCAACTTTCATTGTTCCTCCTCTTCCACAATTGAGTAAGGACTCTCATGTCGGCGATGGTGTGATCGGTTCTTCGAGCACACAAATGGAAATAAGACCATCTCTTCAAACTCTTGCCATTACAAACTAAACTACCAATGCATTAGAAAACACTCTTGCTTTCGAATTCAATGTCATGTCATCTAACAAAGGAAAAAATCAAAAGCAACCAAGAGGCAAGAAGAAGGGGAAAAACAAGAAGAAACAAGATAACCCCCCTCAAGAGAAACCATCTAATTCCTCTACTTCAGCAAGGAAACATCGTTATCCATGTCTAATTGTAATGACAAGCATTTTACAAGAGATTGTCCACACCACTTAGAAGTCTCTAAACTTCTAAAGGCTTTGCAGTGTTGATGGATCCGTTTCCAAACCCAGAGACACATTTGGTTGCTACAGACCATGCTTCCACATCCCAAGTACTTATGATATCCATTACAAAGCCACAAAACAAAGTTTTGGTGTCAACAAGAAATAAATATTACAGAAATCCATTGTCATTGTCAAATAATGAGGCCACTGATCAACCTAATCCTTTGACTTCAACTTCATCTGAAAATATTCCACCACCTATTGCACCAGAATCGACAATAAAACCACCAAAGGGAGTTGTGAATAAATCAACATTTAACACTCGACCTCGAGCAGCTCAAAACTATAACATAGTGGAAGATCTTGCTCAATCACCTTCTACTATGTCGACACTCGAGGTATCACAAAACTGCCCCTCCTAGAAGCAAGCTTTACTGTCAGCAATTAGTGGAATAAACATATGGATTCTAATCTTATGGTTTTTAACCATGCAGGATATACACCACAGTTACTGGCACAATTAGCTTTCCTAATTGAAGTAAGGGATCTCAATAAGAATGTTCACCAAACTATTATTGACGAGGGGGCATCTACTTGCATTATGTCAATTAGTTGCTAGAAAACACTTGGTTCAATGCCATTGTCACGATCACCAACCATGTTAAAAGCTTTTGATGGACAAACATATACTCCTTGTGGGATTTTGAGTAACCTACAAATTGAACTAGGGAGCAAAAGAGTTACTGTTGAAGTTGAGGTAGTTGACGGATCCCTCAACTACAACATTCTATTGGGAAGGCCATGGGTATATTCTATGGCTACTATGGTTTCCACGTACTTTCATACTATTGCATTCCCTCATAAGGGTGGAATCATAGTTATTGACCAGCTTGCCTTCTTTGCATCTAGTTCATAGGCTATGGAAAGCATTCCATTGGTACATGGACCCTTGCTATCACTTCAAAGTGTTGGTGTAGGTCTCTTTAAAGATCCTTCCCTAATGGGTACTTTTACACTACTGTCACCATCTAATTTGGTGGAAGTGGCAAGAGTAGAGACTTTCAACATGATTTCCTCCACCTCATTTGATTTAAGGAGGATTACCAACGATTCAGAGGTTGATAACAATACTGAGGTTATGCCATTAAGCCCCATTGAGCTAGCATAACAATCAATTTTTTTGGCTTGTGCAGCAAACCACATCCACTTTCACCAATTTTATGGGTAGACCATTCGTTAGAATATGGTACTTCTTCGGATCCTTTTTCACGTATACATTCTATGGAAGAAAGAATTGTCCAATTAATGATGATACAAGAAGAACCTTGGGAAGATTATCGCCATAATTCCCATCTTCTAGATGACATCAAATATTATTCAAATGAACTAAACCACCCTTCAATTGTTGATTTCTTTTTGAATTCAATTTTCATAGACATGGTAGATTCCAAGCAAAAACTGTCAAATATTGAAGAAATTATTTCTATTAATATATCGACCAAACCTAATGTTGTAGAAAACATTCACGTCGGTAAATCTTGTTCTCCATTAGAACTTGATAATTACCATACTCTCTTTTGTGAATTTAGAGATATATTTGCATGGTCTTATGAGGAGATGCCAGACATTGACACTAGTATTGTTGAACTTGAAATCAAAATGTACCCTGATGTCAAGCGAGTACGACAGCGACTTCGACCTGCTCATCCAAAGAAAGCCACTACAATTAAAGCAGAATTTGAAAAATTTTTGCATGCTGGTTTGATTTACCCTGTACCTCTTACTAACTGGGTTTCCAACCTTGTTGTTGTCATGAAGAAACAAGGGACAATTTGAGTGTGTGTTGATTATAGGGATGTAAATCAGGCCTATCCAAAAGACAATTATCCTACTCCTTTTATCAACTAGATTATTGATGAATGTGTCGGATGTGAAACATTCTCATTCATGGATGGATTTTCTGGTTATAATCAAATCAATATCTGCCCACAGGACCAATCTAAAACATCTTTCATTTGTCCATGGGGCACATTTGCGTATAGGAAACTCCCATTTGGTTTGAAGAATGCAAGGGCCACATTTCAGAGGGCAATGAACTATGCCTTCCATGATATCAAGCACATTGTTCAACCTTACCTTAATGATTTACCTGCTCATTAACAAAAGCGGACTAATCACCTGCAACATTTGAAATAAATATCTTAACAGTGTCGATACTACAAGATACGACTCAATCCAAACAAATGTGTGTTTTGTGTTGGTTCTGGTCAATTTCTTGGACTTGTAGTGTATAGAGAGGGGATTCAACTCGATCCATTAGAGGTTCAGGAAATTCTTGATTTTTCTCCACCTTCAGATCTTTTACCATTACAAAGACTCCAAGGGACGGCTAACTTTCTGAGGAGGTTCATTCCTAATTACATTGAGATGGCTAAAGTTTTTACACATATTTTGAAAAAGGGGACACCCTTCCATTGGGATCAGGTTGCACAAGCTTCCTTTGATGTTGTTAAAGATACCTTGATTAGAGCGTCACTAATGTATTCTTCAAATTATCAAAATGACTATTACTTGTATCTCTCTGCTACACATACAACCATTGGCATGGTTTTAGTCCAAGAGGAAAATGGGATTGAACATCCAATTCATTATTTGAGACGTAGTCTCAATGATACAGAAATTAAGTACTCTTATGTCAAGAAACTAGCTTTGGCAATTGTGCAAGCTGTTTAGAGATTTTTCCATTACATCCTACTCTAGAAGACCACTGTCATTTTGGATTGCAACCCTATGAAATACATTTTGTCATGTTAATTGTTGGGGGGAAAATACTCAAAATGGATAGTCATTTTGCAGGAGTTTGATCTAGAATTCATCAAGTCCAAATCAAAGAAATCTCTAGTTTTTGCAGAGTTACTTTGTGACCTTCCCTCTACCTCCATTGATTCAACATTTGAACCATTGATTTTGGATGAGTCTCTATTTCTGATATCGTCATTTGACTTGTGGTACGGAGATATACTGATCTATCTCCAGACCCAAACTTTCCAGCCTGATACCTCTCGCTCACAACAACGACGTATTTAATACCAAGCCAAAGATTATATGATCATTGGCGACACCCTCTACTGTCGTGGTATCAATACGATTTTATGGAGGTGTTTCATGCATGAGGAAGCTGAGAAGGCATTGAATGACTTCCATTCAGGTGCTTGTGGTGGACACTTGTTTGGATATGCTACCACAAAAAGAATTCTTCGTGCTGGTTACTTTTGGCGAACTATATTCAAATATTGTATTATTGTTGTCAGATGTTGTCTCTCATGCCAGATATATGACCAAAAAACAGATTACCACCTGCACCATTGCATCCAGTCGTTGTTGTTGGACCATTTGCCAAATTGGGAATTTGCTTCATGACATGTAACCCCACCTCGGTCGGGGGGCATGGGTATATTATAGTCGTCATTGACTATTTTACCAAATGGGCCGAGGTGATGCCAACATTGAACAACAGTGGAAAAATGGCTGCTCTTTTCTTTTTAACCATGTGGTTGCCTAGTTTGGTGTACCACAAGCCATAGCTATAGATCATGGGTCACATTTTTGTAATCACGTGGTGACTGAGTTGACTGCTAAGTTAGGACTGTCACATGATAGTTCTACCCCTTATTATCTGCAAGCGAATGGACAAGTTGAGGCCATCAACAAGGTCCTAAAGCGGATAATGCAAAGAATGATGGGGGTTCATACATGAAACTGGAATTTAATCTTGTACTCTGCCTTGTCGGCATATCAAACCTTGATGAGAAATGCAACTCGATTTGCACCCTTTCAATTGGTGTATGGTTTCGAAGCAGTCTTACCAATATAATGTGAAATTTCATCGCTCAAACTTGTGATTGACCTATTATTCGACACTTCTAAAGAAGAATCATGTCTCTTGGAACTAATCCATCTGGATGAAACCCTTCATGATGCCACATTAGCTAATGAAGCACATAAGAAACAAATCAAGGCGCAATATGATAGAAATGTCAGGCCTCGTATCTTCTCAGAAGGAGACCTGGTCTTTCTTTACGATCAGGAAGTTGATAAACTTGGAGTAGGAAAATTCGAACGAATGTGGATGGGTCCTTATATTGTCAAGTGTGTTTTGGAAAAAGGTCCCTACAAGTCAGTAGATTATGATGGGATTCCATTTTCACAGCCTCGAAATGCGTTGTACCTAAAATGTTACTATGCTTGATCAAGTGTAGTAAAACTCATTGTATATGTGTTTTCATTGCATGTGTTTGTGTGTGTGTGTCTTTTAGAGTCTTTATCTAGATAGTAACCCACTTTTCATTTGTTGCAGATGTCAGAGTCTTTGGAACATTTTGTTGGCTACGTCGATGGTGCTAGTCATAGTACGCAGAACTTGTATTCTATAGCATGGGCTATTTTCACTCCAAGTGGCGAGTTAGTGAGTTTTTAGGGGATTTGTATCGGTCGATCAACAAACAACATCACTGAGTATAGCGCATTGATTGAACTTCTCTCTGATGCCATTTCAGTTAGCATTTGCCAAATCATCGTTAGGATGGACTCCCAACTCGTTGTACTATAACTAACAAACATTTATACTGTCCGAAATCCAACAACTTTTCGCATGTTCCTTAGAGTTCGTATTTTGGAAAGGCATTTTGAACACATTCAATATAAACATATTTCCAAAAATATTAACACATTAACTAATTTTCTAATGAATTATGTGTTAAATAGACATTTGCAACACATGTAAAAGTAATATTTTCAATTCACATCATCAGTTGAATAGGATTTCTTACAACCATAGACAACTCTAAAAGTAGAATAGATAGGTGTTTTAAATTTTTTTACAAAATTTGTGTCCAAGATACGTTTGGTCATATGACCCAAAAAACTCAAAATGCATGCAAAAAACATCCTAAGTAGATCTAGTGGTGCTCATGATAATAGGTCACAACCTGTGCTATCATGCGCAAAATCCTCACCCAATGGCTAGGAACACTAATAGTGTGGTGCTGCAACCTCATAGGTAACTCCTCGATCTGGACATATTGAATAACAAGGGTTAATCCCTCTATGTTATCCTGCAACTCTGCTAAGGTCTCAGCCAAATCCAAGTACTGGAGAACAAATCTCCCAATGTTTCTCTGCACTTGCCCACCTACACCCTATTGGTGCCCCACAGGCCGAACAGTACCCACATCTGCAGGCATGAGAATGATTTTAGTTTAGTCTTGGAAACATTAAAAGTAAAAAAACATGTAGAAACTTGAAAAATAAAAAAAACACTTTGGTCAAACAATTTACCCATAGCACCCCATTGTGCTCCAACTCGTAGAATAAAATCTGGATCTCCACTGTAATCCATCCCTGAGTATGGATGCTTCTTGATGACAAGATGTTGTCGCTTGAGCCAACTGAAGAATGCAGTGGAAGAAATGACTGTTGACTAACCCGCATGTCGAGCCATCAATTCAACCCACCTCTGCATACATGGATCTCTAGGACCAGCAACACCCAATGATACATGTTATGGTTGCATCAATGGGATTCTCTCTAAGGTAAAAATGATTAAGATTGAACCCTAGCAAAAATTCTTCGTCTTACCACTTTTTACCTTGGTCAGTTGTTCTTTCAGTGAAGAAAGCATAACCTTGCAATAGTTGAAAAGTTTCGGCTCTAGACACTCCAGTGCGTACTACATATATGATCTATTCACCAAGTTTAGTGTCACATTGCCAGCCAATTTTGCGTTTATGAACAAGATCTTTCTCAAAGGAAAATTACCTACATCCCTTACATTTATTTTCTCATCCTTGCCAGGCTGTGTACCTGGCTGAAAAAACTGTATAATATAATCTCTCATCGATTCACATCCACACGCTAATCCATAAAGCAAGATGGGGGCACCTCGCCTCGATAGTCTGGTAAGAAAGTAAATATCATCAATGGTAATAGGGACCATCTTGCCCCTTATGTGAAAATTATGATCGATCGAATCTCATGCATGAACAAGGAACTGCAATAGTTCTATTTTATGCCTCATTCTGGACAACTTGAAGTATTTGAGTATCCCACAGTTTTTGAGGGCCTCAACTATACCCAGATTGTTTAGGGAAACCATATCTTGTTCTTCATGCTCTCTTCCTCGCCATGTAATGGGCATTCTGATCCGACGAAAGCCTAAAACACAATCATAATCTTAGTTAGGATCCTTTCCATGCAAAAAACAAGACAAATTTTGGAGCAAACAGCTAAATCAAACTTGGGAAACTCACCTAGCGCAGCCTAGACATAGAGACAGTGCATTGTAGAGCATGCAGCCTTCCATATAGGTGCTCTTCAGCATATTTTTCGATGTGAAAGGCTACGCTGATCTAAGGGTGAAAAAATGAAAACCCAAGGGCCCCAAGAAACCCTAAAACTTGCATGAAATGACAAAAGAATGACCTAAAAAGAAAGAAGAGAGGTTAAGCTCCTACCTGGTCTAGATGGCTCAAGAAGTGGTCCACAAAATCTCTCACAATCAACTGATGAAGTTCGAGGTAAAAAATAACTCAGAGCACAAAACCGAATGGTAAGTTCCAAATGGTAAAAATGTCATGGTAAAAAATTGTTTTATGTTTATTTCATGTTCATTAATCGAGTAAACATTAGTATTTGCCTATGAATCAAGTAATTTTAATCCATTTGGTGGTGTTTTTAGCAGGTTTTACAGTTGACTTATAGCATTTTATGTGCTCAATTGTAAATTGTACCTTTGACCATAGAGCACACTTTTATCTCTTTTTCGAGCTCTGTTAAAAATGAAAAAGGAACCCCCTTGGAGTCCTCTTTAAGCTCTTTTCAGACTCTCTAAACATGAAAAGGTTTCCAAGCGCTTGTCCTTTCTAGCTCGTTAATGCATTGGAAACGACATCTCTCTTGTATTATTTTACACTTTTTCGGGCTTGAGAGATTAATTTATGAAAAAGAACTTGTGGAGTTTTCTTCTTGTCCACTTTCGAACTCTCTAAACATGAAAAGGGTCGAGTTATCTTTGTCGTTAAACTCATTAAAACATCAAATAGTGACAAACTTGTCCATCTAGACAAAACCAAGTTTCACCTTTGCTAGACTTGTTAAAACATCAAATAGTGATGGATTCACCTGAAGGGTGGAATTATATAACAAGTGTATGTTATCCTCCTCAAGCTTGAGAGAAATAAAGAGGTACTAGTCAGCAATTACTGGGGAAAATGGGAAAAAGGGGAAACCACTTTATGGTAGCAAGCCGCTATTGAACTTGACACTTTCACTCTATCACCGTGACTATTTGGGTTGGGTTATAGCTTGATGGTTATCACATCATTGGTCTATCATACCATCCATCACTTTGTTTTGGGTCAATTCTACCAATTCATTTTAGTGTTGTCGACATGTTTGAGAGAAGTCATTTAGTTAAAATTCATCCTTTGCAATGCCATAAACCTTCATTTTCATGACTGCCATTCCTGAACTGTATCTTGCCATTCAAATTCCATCTCTAAAATCACTACAATCATTTCATGTCATTGATGTGGGATACATCAAGGCCCTCCTACAACGAGTCGCTTCTTGTCGACATCAACACATTATCCAAGAAGCTGACCTAGAAACACCCTACCAGTACCTTGCTGCTTGCATACATCAATGGAAGGTTTCTCACTTCCCGCAATAGGTTGACATCAATAGCCTTTGATCGAAAGAAATTTTATGGTGTTCGAAATCAAATAATCCATTCACACCATGCAAAATGTACTGCAGTACCTCGTGGATCATTATTATCGATGATTTCTCTCGCATCTGTTAATAGCTTACATCATTGGCTGGTAATCAGACGGTGTCTTCCCATATTCGATTTTAGATCATATATTAAACATGGTTAGACTCATACTTGAGAAAATGATTGAACAAGATATAAGACCCTAGATCTAGTTTCATCCATCCAGGCTGCAATTTCAGGAATACTAAATCATATGTACAATACTTTACATTGATGGTCATTCTGATCATGGGTTTATATCTGTAGAAAACTTCTTATGTACATGTAATGAAATTTTATAGGTTGAGGATGGGTGTGCCTTCCCTTAGTGATATATGTAAATGATATATGTATTGTAATTGATGCAGGTCATCTTCCACTTAGAAACCTCCTCATCACATTGTAAAGCATTTCATTCGACATTTTCATTTTTCTGACATCATGCTTTAGGGGGAAGTTGTTACAGATCCATTTGGTCACATCACTCCCATCATCTTGATCAGTGCTTTAGGGCTCATCAAACCCTAAGTTCAGTTGTTACATGCCCTAAACAAGTCACCCCTTTGAATGCCTCCTTCCTAGACAGTTTCATGACTTGAAGACATCTAGAAATGGCCTCTAGAGGGACTAGTGCAGTTAGGCCCATGTAAGGGTGTGCCGCAGAGCAGTTAAGTCCATGCCATGGTGCTCTGCAAAGCAGTTAGGCTTCCTTTCACCTACACTGGGCGAGTTTGAGCAAAATTAACATAGGGTTTGGGGAATATTCTTATCTCTTGGAGTCATCTAGAAGGTTCCCTAACTTATCAACTCCTATGAGCTTGAAAATGGATGAGGAATGAGTTAAGATGCATCCTATCCTCTCATTTCTTCCTCCATGGAACTAATTATAAGTGTGGAAGGCCATTCAATACCACCATTTATGACAAAACCTCCTTCATCTCCTTATAAATTGACCACTCATATAAGTGCTCAGGGGTGGATTATGTTGAATTGTAAGGAGATAATGTTTCTATGAGAATTGGACTTGAAGCAAGTATTGTAATGCTACAAGTTTGTCATGCTTTTGATCTGATGTGGATGGGATCCAAGCTAGAGGAATGACTTTGAATTAGAAGAAATTGTTGTAATTCCTTCTTCTATTCAATAAAGTATTTGAACCTTTCTCCCATATGTTTGTATTGTCTTATGATGCTTATATGTGTGAAATGAATCTGATTCCATTTACTTGTATTCAATAGATATTTTTCTTTGATCCATTCTTTGTCTTCTGTTTGTGTTTACAAGTACTTCTCAAGCATTTTAAGTATGGGAAGGAGTGACAGGATTGATACAAAGGAGACAAGAGGAAAGCGGAACTACAAGTAGGTCTTCTCATCTTATTTGTCTTATCTATTGCTTATAGGAAAAGGCTAAAGTGCTTTAAACTGTTGTTCTAGATATGACTACTTATCTAGGGAATTAGCATTTATCCGTAGATACCAAATTCTCCAAAACACACCTCCACCACCACTACGATTTAGTATGGCAAACGCAGTGAAGTTTCCTTTGTTCAAAGGCTTGGAAAATGAGGGCCTAGACTAATTCTAGTTCATTGTGAAGGCTGTATGGGAAGCTCAAGGTGTTACAGATGATAACATAAAGAAGGCTACACTGGTTAGTGCTCTGCACGATTGTGCGCTAACCTGGTATATTAAGTACTCCAACGATAACCCGAATGCTAGAGTAGCAGACAAGCAACAGTGAATAGGGAATTTAGCAGGCCTAAATCTGAAGTACAGTTGATTGTGGGATGCAAAGAGATGATGATGAAACTAGGAAAAACACCTTGAGAACTAGATCAGAGGTTGAAATGTATGATCCACGAATCCAACATGAATTTGAGAGATGGACACCATCGCAAGTGGTTTGTGGCTTCGCTACTACCACATTTAAGGAGTGTGCTATCGTAGCAGAAGATAACAACTCAGGCAAAGGCCTCAAAGATTGTCATGAGACTACATGAGACCCGATGCAAGATCCCAACCTAGTAGTTCAGTAGATCCATGCGTAGCTTAAGAATCTACACCTTGAGATGAAAAGCTTGAATCAGGATAGGATGGTTTTGCTAGAGGTACGTGAAGAAGTATGGTGTGTGAAATGCAAGAGTCAGGGTTATGACAAATACCATTGCTCAGCCTTTACAAATTACATTAAAGGAGGAGGACCAATGCCTTTAAGGCCAAGAGCTCAAGAAAGACCTAGCACAACGCCTACTTTGTGGTGCGCTATTTTTCAAATAGTTGGAAAACATGCCACAGATAACTGCCACTTGTTACAAAAGTATACACAAACTTTGCAACAGTTGTCCTGCAACTTTTGTAGGTCAGTGGGACATGACGAGTGTACTTGCAGGAGCTATGAATTGATGATGGATAGAATTCCCACCTAAAGGGTTCAAGCCAAAATGCAGCTCCTTGACCAAAATGCAAGGATGACGTGAACAAGATTTCAGGGGTGCGGATGAGGCCGAGGTGGAGAAGGACCTAGTGGAGGTTGTGGACAGTTGATTTGCTACAATTGTGGAGAGCCAAGACACTATGCCCATGATTTCACTAATCCAACATGCTCGTCCTGCAAGTATTTCACGCTTTTTAATCATGAAATAAAAGATTGTCCTATGCTGATAGCTAGGATATGTGACAGAGTGCTACGCCTCCTATGACTCAGAACCTGCATATGATGAGGTCTGAGCCATGCGAGGAAGATACGAACATAAATATAATGCTCCAAAGTGGAATCTTGATGGGAGATGACAAGGGCAAACAACCGGAGGACAGTACATGGGTTCAAAAAGCCCTAGAAAAAGAGGTCGAGTTCAATTTGGAGTGCACTTGGGAAACCTTCATGGAAGCTAAGAAGAGCTTCGTTGAGGCCTCCACTTCAGGAAGCAAAGATAAATTGGAGCCAGAGATGGACCCCTCCATGCTCACAACTTTCCTCAAAACCTATATGAAGTTACTGCACAACAGTAAGGTTGTGAAAGGGTTACAGGAAATTATCAATAGATCTGATGGGACTATGCCAGGTGAACCACGCGTAGTCTGCAAGATCAGAAAGCATAAGACAAGGATGCGACATGAAATGAGACTCACCGCGCAGATCGGAGAATACGAAATGGATCAAGTTTTTGTGGATCTGGGATCAGATGAAAATGTTCTACCGAAATATACATGGGAGTGAATGGGGAGACCTGCACTGCAATGATCTCCAATTCAGCTAAGGATGGTGAATCAGCAAAAAATACTACCCATGGGGCGGCTGCAAGGAGTGACAGTGGATATTAAGGGAGCGAGCGAGCTTGTAGATTTTGAAGTAATAGATATTGTTGATGATAGTAATCGCTACCCCGCACTCTTGGGAATTTATTGGGCTACTGATATGAATGGGATAGTCAATATAAAGAAGCGAAAGATGATCTTTGATAAGAAATCACTGGGTGTAATAATACCCCTGGATCCTGCTCAAGGATCACACTATACGGAATCGGTCTGCGACTATGAGAGTGATGATGACTTAGACTACATCTATAGATAATAGTGTGAGACCAAGACTGGGTAAATACCATTATGGATGGGTGGATTACATGGGAGTGCGAGAGCTCCTACACTTCGAATTCCAACGAAGAAGTAAAACGCTGGCAGAATCGGTTGCACGAAGTAACTATGTTGAATTGCAACATGATGACCCAGTCGCTACACTGTGTATCATCAGAGGTAAGAGATCTTCCTACTTATGATGGACTGAATTAGTTGGATATCTTCTTGGATGCATTTGAGAGGTAGGTGCCAAAAAAGCAATGCTTCCAGGCCTTGTACTGGGCACTGCACACTATGCCTGCAAGGTGGTGGGGTATGCATAAGGGGAGTTTTGATGATTGGTGCGAATGTAGGAAAATAATGCAAACACAATTTGGGAAGCCTGAGATGTGACTGATAGACAAGTATGATGGGTAGGATGATCCGCGCATACTTGGCCAAATGGATGCAAACCTATGGAGAAAATCCACAACCTAAGTAGGTGCACCTGCACTCTGCGTAAAGTACCTAGTCAATAAGCCTATGTTGGCCAGGGCACATCTGCAGATTGCTATTATTATTCCAATAATACGATTTTGAAGTTGTTGTGAAGCCTGGACGAATGAACATGGGACCAGACCACCTGTCACACATCGAGACAGGGGAGGAACCCACTAATTTGGATGAAGGATTACCTGACGTGCAGTTTTTTACTGTGCGCATCACGGATGGACATTTTGAGGATATAATACACTTCCTAACAACTGGAACTGCGCCAGAAGAATACTCTATCCATAAAAAGAAGGAATTAGTGGTGTGCACGATAGATTTCTTTGTCATTGTTGGGCATCTATACAATATGGGGAATTATGAAATACTGCAAAGGTATGAACTTGAGTTTGAGCAAAGCAACATCCTCGTGGACGCTCATGGGTGCATCATGGGAGGAAATTATGCAATGAGAGAAACTGCGTATAAGATTCTATGCGCAAGATTGTGGTGGCCAACCCTTCATCAGGATTCAAAAGCATATTTCAAGGCATGCGATGTATGTCAAAGAACCAAAAGGCCATCATGGAGGGATGAAATGCCTTTGATTTTGAAAATGACGTTGTAACCTTTCAAAAAGTGGGCAATAGATTTTATAGGACTGATTCAGCCACAAGGGAAGATAGGCATGAGGTATATTATCACTGCAACATAGTATTTGACTCGTTGGGCAAAAGCGCAGCCGGTGAAGGATTGCACGGGTGTGACTACCACTAAGTTCATATTTGAGAATGTACTGATGTGATTTGGTTGTCCAAAGACCTTAATGAGTGATCATGGTACACACTTCCTGAATGAGATGATCAGTGCACTAATGGAGGAATTTCAGGTGTATCATCAAAAGAGGACACCTTAGCACCCATAGGCTAACGGGACCGTGGAGGCGTTCAAAAAAGTTCTTAAAAACATGTTGACCAACGTATGCAATACTCAGTGTAGTGATCGGGACCTACACATACCTATAGTATTGTGAGCTTATCGAACAACGTGTAAGAAGTTAATAGGATAGACACCCTTTAGGCTGGTATATGGGGTTGAAGCTATGATTCCTATGGAATACAACTTGCCTAGTCTGTGCATAGTAGCGCTCATAGGTATAATGGATGTGGAGCCCTGGAAGAGAGGCTCATGCAGTTGGATGAGCTAGAAGAAGAGATATTTTTGGCTGGATTTCACCAGTAGGTCCAAAAGCAGCATGAAAAGGCGTGGCATGATCGACATATTAAGTTGCACACCTTTATGGTGAATGAATTGGTGTTGTTGTATGACAGTAAGTTTGATAAATTTCATGGAAGCTAAGAATGCATTGGCTAGCGCTGTATGTTATTAAGGATATTACTAACGATGGCGTGGTCATGTTTTTTAAGTTGAATGGAGATCCCTTCCTAAGAAAAGTGAATGGCAGTCATTCAAAGCCATACAAAGGTGGCTCGATGATCTTACTAACCAACAGAAGCATAGTGCTAGTGCTCCAAATCGTTGAAAGGAGGCGCAGGACTATAAATTGAATTACCTCAAAGTTGTGTGATCTCAAGATTGTGCAAAGCAGCAAAGTGTTACAGGGTTCGCGACAACGCGAAGACAACTATGCTTGCATGTAGGTCTACTGGAAAGTGACTGTTAAAGTCACTATTCATGATTTGATGGTTGGTTTGAGGCCAAATGGAGCAGCCGGAAGGCATTTAAGGAGAACTTTATGGGCTAGATTCTTGAAAATATGCTACCAATCTAGCATTAATGGACCAAATGTTGGGGGAATGGTCGAATTAAAATTCAAAAGGCCCTATAAATTACAAGTGGTTGTCCAGTGAAAAACACTTACCATTTTAGGAACTAAATTGTTGCGTTATCAAGTGTGTATGGACCTTTCAAATTTTGAGGCCTTGAGAGCAAGTTCAGTGTTTGAAACATTGCCAAAGGAGATGTAGGACCTTTTAACTAGAATGATGTTGACGCTCGAGGAAGCCACGCAAGAAATTGTGGTAGTGCAATCCCTAGAGAGCGGCGGAATAATCGTGGAAGTCCCCAAATCAACCTGTACACCACGACCTAAGAAGGATAAGTAGGTCATGATCTTGGTACACGTCTCGCCTAGAAATCCATAGAGAACCAAGCTCATCCTGCAAGAAAAGGGGAAGGCCATTAATTTGGAGGCTGATCAAGAGGAATCTAAAGAAATCCTGGTGGAGGAGGAGGGCGAGGAAATGGAAATTGAAACCTAGTGTACGGACCCTATTACGAGGCTACTGGAATATGTTCTTTTGTGCAAGGGTAAGTCCAAGGTGTTGAAGGACATAGATGAGATCAAGAGCTCTCTCAAAACTCTAGTGCTCCTAGACAATATCAGTTTTTAGGGACCACACTTGGGGCAGGTTCCTGTATTGAAGTTTGAATATTGGGACCTCACAGACCACAAGAAGTTCCCACATTGAGCAACTACGAAGCTAATGTGCTAGAGGATGGACATGACATCTGGAACGATTGAATTAGAGCTATGCGCATGGCTCAAAGATGTAGAGAAAGTCAGGTTACTAAACCTGCTCCCGGTGTCGCATTACCACCATGCCCTAGTGACCGTTTTTGTCATCAGGCAGCTACTCTTCTTGGTGCATGATGGGTGTTTGTGGCTAGAGGATCCCATTCCCATCATAGACCATTTGATTCATCGGATTACATGGCTGCCTTACTTAGGAGAGAATCTAGCTAAACTTTCTAAAGGAAAAGGTGGCGAGTTGGCTCTCGTGGAAGCAATGAAGAAGAGGTTCAAGTTGGAGAAGAAGAAGCAAGGATATGCCATCTATAGCATTAACAACCCTGTAGTCAAGGTCGCAACACAAATCCTAGCATGGTAGGTGATGTGGAAGTGCCACGTGGATGATGTGCCCATGCCCGTGGTTGCACTAGTGGCTTAATGTGCGGAAGGAGTCCAGTTTAACTAGGTGAACTATCTATGTGGCAAGTTCCTTGCAAACTGTCGGGAGTCACAGGAGCAAGGAAAAATGTTTCATTACACATGGCTCCTATCATCGATCGTACTGGTGGCATGGGAGCTCCCAAAGACAGCCAGTTCCCTTCAGTCACACCGGACCTTCTAAGGGCAGCAAAGTGCACTTCACTATGGGCGACCAGGGACATGCAATGCATAAAGGAGAGAAAGATATTTTGGATATTAATGGAGATGAATATACAGATGGGGATCAATCACAAGCCACGGTTGTCGCCGAGAGTATACGCCAGTCTACAGAGCTTTGCAGAGTTCAAAGTAGATTTCCACCATGTCTTCATTAGGGCGCGGAAGGACCCTACGAAGACATGGTACAACTTAGCATATCTAGCCACTGATGACGTGATATTTGTAGTCCTTGATTCTTGGCCGCCAGAGTGGCATGCTCTAGCTGGCTCCATGCTAGAAATGGACAAGTCCACCGTGTAGTGCAAGAAGGAAGAAACAAAGCTTTGGATGGCGTAGCTCGTAGAGAAGCACAGGAAAGAGGAAGCAAAGGCTAAGGCCTAGGAAATGCGTGATGCCATGAAAGTGGAGAAACAACAGAAAAAATGGGAAGAAGAGTGTGAAGGATGGAAGTCACCTTCACTCGGCACTGAGGTAGAAACAAAAACATAACAAGGTGGCATGGACCCACAGACAACATCCACCCAACTCATGCATCTACGACAATGAGAGCAGACAATGCGGTGAAAGAAAACTAAGGCATCCAAGACGTCTTTCAACCTAATCACCCTTATTGAGGGGGATTTGCATGACATCAGAGAAACTGTGAGTGATGTCACCGTGGAGGCCCTCTAACAATTTGAAGAACAGCAACAGCTGGTATTGGGGGCTCTTCGAACAGAACTATAGGAGTTACAGGTTCACACTCACAAGTTGGCACACTGTCCACCAGCCTCGTGATCAACACTGTAGTTTCCAAGGAGATGTTGCGCACAAGGGTGACCAATGTGGTACTGCTACCTGAAGGGGCACTCACTATAGAAAATGAGGCAAACAGGCCTAAGGTTAGCAGTCTGAAAGGGGTAGGATTGAATCTGGCTACGCTCCCTTGGGAGATACTCTACCTCTTATAGGATGGAGTCACCACAGAACTCAGGGCCAGTGAGAGTCGTGCTCTATAGGTGATGAGTGAGCAGCGCATCAACATTGAGCAGTTGGGACTGAAGTGCAACGAAGAAGTAGAGAAGAATAAGTAGATAATGTACGTTGTGGAGGAAGCCTGCCAGATGGTCCCAGAGTTGGACATTTAGGAAAAAGAATTGTTAGAGGCGTGCATCTTCAAATTGGCCAGAGGGGTGTGCGACGCTCGAGCAGAGATGGCTAGGGTTCAGCTAGAGCTGAACCTGTAGGTCGTAGAACTGCAGTTGAAGGCTCAGCCTTCAACTCCGCCAGAGATTTGGGAACAGCGTACCAACGTTGTTATAGCAGCAACAATGGTGGTTGGCAGTGCAGTGGCAAACTTCCTGTAGCTATTCGAAAAGTCATTCAAGGTCCTAACCACCCTACAGGAGGACCCGAATGTAGAGCACCTAGATATAAAGGCAGAGGTATGACGAGGTAAAAGGGACTGTTTAGATAATTTCCCTTACACATAGGCTTGCAAGGATGCAGGAGGCAAAGGAGCTGAAGGAGCAGGTGGATGTCGCTCGGCACAAAGAAGCAGTCTTAAAAGCATGCCTATAGTCATGGATTGATGAGGCTTACACGATCACAACCTCCATTTAAGGGAAGCTCACAAAACTATAGGCAGCTTAGCAAAATATTCAAAACTGTAGTTCAACAGTAGTCACTGAACAACGCATGGAACAAGTCCAGCAGGTGGCCACTGAGTGCGCTGCTGACATTGTGGTGATCTGAATAGATATGGAAGGTCTTTGTGCTAAGATCTCCACACCTGCAAAGTGACTCGAGGGCAAGTCACGATGTTTTTGTTGGGCGCATGTTGGGCGCGGGATCTCCTAAGGGCAGTTTTGGGTCTTAAAGCCCACATTTTGGTCCAATTTTTGTAATCCAAATGTAAATAATTTGCATTTTGTGATCACGGAGCACATAGATGTTAAAGAGTCATAAGGTTGTTTGCCCTTATTTTGATAATGTAATGTTAGTTGTAAAAGATCTACCCATGGTCCATGGACCATGGGATTGTATAAATAGATCTAATCTCTAAGTAGATAGAAGATAGAGAAATTGAATGAATAATGATCAAAGATGTATGAGAGATAGCTCTGAGTAGAAGTCTAAGTTTGGGTAGTAGCGTAGGTACAGACTCTGCAGCTAAGTGCGCAGAGGCCTAGAAGTCTGCAGCTGAGTGCGTGGACCCCTGTAGTTGAATGCACAGGGTGAGTTGAGTCTATAATCATCTAGAATTATATTTTTTTTTGTAAGTAGAGGTAGTATCTTCCTTTTCTATTGATAATAATTAGTTGAAACAAATATAGCGGTCTGGTGGCCTCAACTGGCCCAATAGGGAAACCCAGTCTATTGGCCACGTGATTTTGCTATATGCCATCCAAAAACAAAATTTAACCAATCTTTCCATCCAAACTATGTGCACAGTGCATTTAAAAGCACTTAACATATTGAAAACTAACATATAAACGTCTGAGAAAAAAGCTATTTGCCAAAAAACAAAATAAACTGGGAAGGATTACTCCTTCCAATCTTCAGTGACTAAATATGTGTTAATTGGAGTTGCCCTGGAATCATTGGGTGTTTGAGACATATATATCAATCTCTATTGAATCTCATCCAACTTATTGTCTTGCATTATCATAATGACCTACAAGTTTTTTAGTTCTTTTTTCAGATTCAACATTCCTTGGGCTATTTCTGCCACTTTTCCTGCTACCTGCTCAAGAGCCTTTGCTAGAAGCCATTTTAGAACCCAGTACACATGAAGTGCTTGTCTGTAAAGCGTCATATGACCTCTAGTGATACCTCAGTCATGGATGATATTTGCCCATTCATCCATCTCAGGATCTGACTCCTCTTCCATTACATTTTCTTCCATTTCTTGAATTAAGTGGCAGATGTCTTCATCTGTCCCTTCCCAATATGCTCTAGTTGCATCTTGGACTGTGGTCCTCATAGATCTTCTCCTGTGTCGTTGCCTTGCAAGCGTTGAAGTTGGCTGGTCAGCTCTGTTTGGCTAGCTCTGTCGCCCTCTGTCTCCATGCCCCCTGCCTCTACCTAGGCATGCCATTTTCCCCTTTATTGTCGCATGTTTACAATTTTCTTCAGTAGAAGTTATATTTCTAAAAGTTACAGGCTTCCCACCATCTTTCATTTCCTTATCCCTAATCCCTACTACCCTACTCTAGTCATCTCCATTGTTTTGAATTTTCCATTGATTTTCTCCTCCCGGATAAAGGATGGTAAGTAAAACCTCTGTCATACTAACCATCACCTGTGCCAAGTTCATAGTTTTCTCAGCTTGACTCCCTATCATCCTACTACCATTCGATGTAGTATTTGCTCTTTGGTCTTTTTTTGTCCCGCAACGGTCCTCTTGTTCTCTCATCCTTTGCCCATTTTTTGCAAAACCCTGCTTACCCCCCTCTTCTGCTTTACTGTGCATGGCAGAATATAGAGCTACCTCACTCCTACCCCCGTCTTCCCCGATAACTGCCATCAAACCCCTCTCTTCCATCATGCCATGAAATTCAAAGAGAAATTCAAGAAGAAGGCCAAAGAAAACATACGAAAGTTCATGCTTTCCCATCGAAGCTCCCAATGCCTGCGCTGCACTATGCTTCTCTTCCCTTCGACGCATACTAACTTTCCCTCTCCCCTTTTCCACCCTCAAGTAATTCGGCCCATCTGGTCCACGTCCCATCCCATTACCACCACCCATTTTCCCCTTCTCTCTACCCCACTCCTTCCACTCCATTTCGTCAGAACTCCCATTGACATGCAGGACACCACCATGTCGTTTTGGATGGTGCTGCAGCTAGTAGGTGGTTGTCCTATCCATCCTCTCCTACGCCCTGTCCTTCTATCCTTACCTTCCTTCCTTTTCACCCCGATCGGGGGCCACTTGTGAAAATTATCTTTAGGTCGTGTCATCATGGAAGTATTGGGCTAATATCACTTTGAGAGGCTCTAATCCTTGTTTCTCTAGATGGATCAGCCAGGTGCTATCCATCTTGCCACCTTGTTCTTCACTTCCCCAATTTGCAAGGAAATCCGTTGCTCTATTGCCTTCCCTTCTTACATGTTTGATGATCATATAATCAAATATATTTGAGATAGTTTCCAGATCTTGAACCAGGCTAGCTGTTCTCTAGCTTTATGTATTTTTGTCCCAAGTTGTCCCATTATTGAGTTTCCTTATTATGTTAGTAACCATTTGGGAATCACCTTCAACTTCCAGATTGTTGTAGCCATTTCTTATCGCTACTCTCAGTCCTTGGTAGACTACCATCAACTCTGCTTCATTGTTATTCATGTATGCCTCCATTATCTGAGTAAATCCATCTTGTTCTACCTTGGTCATCCCAGAAAAGACCTCCAAACCCCACCAGGCTCGGATTTCCTATGGAGGCTCCATCAAAATTCAGTTTGATAAATCCTGTCGTGGGACAAGAGAAATGGATAGGGCTACTACATCCTATATCATGGATTTTCCACATTTTTGGTGCTACCATTCCTTGTTTTAAATTCAACTTGTTTAGAATTTTTTCTTCTTCTAGAGTCGTTTTCCAGTCCTCTATGCTCTAAGTTTCTGCTAGAATAGTTTCTCTTATATGACTCAGGGTTTTTTCCCAAACTTGCTCTAGAGACAACTCTTTATTTTGAAAGATTCTCTTGTTTCTTTCTTTCCATATCATCCACATATTCATGCCTACTGTTAGACTCCAAGCTCTTCTAACCACTGGGTTCGTGAATTGACGTCACCCCTAGTGTTTAATTGTTTCTTTGATGTTCTAATGATCTCAATTGGTCCTTCCAAAGAGTCTCCTTACTTCTCCCCATTGCTTCTAAGGTCCACTGAAAGAATTTAAGAGATGTTCTTGCATTTCGTGATCTTGTTTACAAAGACAGCATCTAGGAGTACCCTGAATTCCACGTTTTTGAATTTGATCCTCGGTCAAAATGAGGCCTTTACTTACCAGCCACAAGAAGTGAGTCACTTTCGGCCACCAGTTACTCTTCCAAATTTGTTTCCATATGGTTGTCATATCATCTTGTTCTTGTTGAGTGGTGAGATTATATGCTTCTTTAATTGTAAAGTTTCCCTTCATTAAATAACCCCATCTCAGTATGTCTAGGCCTATTCTTATAGGTATTTTACTTGTTTCCATTTCCTTTATATACAGCTCTCTTTTCTCTCTTGTAATAAGTCCATCCCATTCTTCCGGGTTTTTCCAAGTTCTCCAAAATTCCTCTTGGCTTCCTTCATTCCATAAATCCCTAACATAGTTCAATCCTTCCTCTATTTCCTTCTCGTATGTGCCTCTTAGAGCCTGTACACTGTTCAGTTTCTCCCTTTTCTTCTAGGCTTCTTCCCAGAACTTGGATGAACTTCCATTCTTGATTTCCCAGAAAGCATGCTTAGATATTATATCCCTATTTAGATTGGCCAAATTCCATATTGTCAACCCTTTTGGGGTTTCCCTTAGTCTTAAGATTCCCTCTAGGGTTGCGGGCATGTTATACTTTTTTGTCCAAATTCTTTTCCATAGGTTGTCCCCTCCTTTCATCCATCTTCACCAAAGCTTAGCCCCCATTACTTGGTTCAAGGAGTATGGGTCTCTTAGGCTCAATCCCCCTTCAACTTTACTTTTCACCAGGCCCTTCTAGGATACCAGGGCCCACTTTCTTTGCTACTTCAATCCTCCCTAGAGGAATTTTTTGAAAATCTCTACCATTTTGGTAGACACACCTTTAGGGGCAGCCATTGCTGAGAGTTGGTAGATCGGAATCGATTGTAAGATTGCCTTGAACAATACTACTCGGCTTGCTACATTCAGGGTTCTGAAGGACCAATTGGCTAATCTTTTGGTAATTTTCTCAATGGTTTGTTGCTAATTCATTATCCTTAATGGGTTCAAGGCTAGCAGGGTACCTAGATATTTTGTGGGTAGCTCTCCTGAACAGAAACCCAATAATCTTGTTAAATAATTTTTGATATTTCTTGTAGTGTTGAAGGAATATGTACTTGACTTCTCCTTATTAATTTGCATACTAGAGGCTTCCATAAATAGGTATATGATTCCTTTTGTTCTTCTTGCTTCTCTGAGAGACATTGCACACAATAGCATGATGTCATCCACGAATTGCTGGTGCGTGATTGGGAGGTTATTCCCCATATCTAGATCCCTTTAATTTTCCTTTCCCTCAATTCTTTTTTGATGTATCTTCCTAACCCCTCTGCCACGATGATGAACAATAAGGGGGATAGGGGATCCCCCTAATATAGTCCTCTAAAGGCTTTGAAGGTTTTAGAAGGCGACCCATTCAAAAGAATGGAGAAATTTGGGGTAGAGATCATGGCGAAAACCCATTCAATCCATCTATTACAGAACCCAAAGGCCCTTAAAACCAACTTCAAGTATTCCCAATTCAAACAATCATAAGCCTTGGAGAGGTCCAGTTTGATCATCATCCTCTCTTCTTTTTTTGATTTTAAATAATGCACTACTTCTTGGGAGGCTACCGAGCCATCCAGAATTTGACGACCTTCCACAAAGCCATTTTGTTCCGGGGAAATAATACTAGAAAGAATTGTCTTAAGTCTTTTAGCCATAGGAGTAGCAATAATTTTATATATAATTTTACAAAGGGCAATAGGTCTGAAATCCTGAGGATCCTTAGACTTAACATTTTTGGGAATAAGAGATAGGAGGGTTGAGTTTAAACCTGTACATACCTTTTGATTTCTTCGAGACTCTTCCACCACGTCCAAAATGTCTTGGCCTAAAAATTTCCATTCGGCCTGGTAGAATTCAACTGTGAAGCCATTTGGTCCAGGTGCTTTATTCTTCTTTATCCCTTTCATGATCTCTTCTACCTCTTCCAGAGTTGTTGCCCTCATAAGAGCTAAATTTTGATCCCTGGTGATCATGCTTGGAATTTCATTGCATATTCTCTTAGTAGCCTCTCTTCTATCTTCATTTGGTTCCATAAGGAGATCATTAAAGTGATTAACCAGAATCTGTTCCATTTCCTCATGATGAGTAACTCGGAGTCCTTCTTCATTCTTTATGGAAAAGATTTGGTTTCTCTGTCTTTGTTGGATCATTCCTTGATGGAAGAACTTCGTGTTCCTCTCCCCTTCCCGTAGCCAATTCACTCTAGATTTTTGTCTCCATAAAATCTCTTCCTGTTTCCTTATTTCTTCAATTTGGCCTACCAGAATCCCCTCTTCTTTAGCTAGATCCTCACTTATTCCTGTCGTTATAATTTCTTGTTGGACTTTCTTCATCTTCTGATCTAGAAGTTGCTGGTCCTTGAGGATATTTCCGAATTCCTCTTTGTTCCATTTTTTTATTTTTTCTTTCAATTCCTTCAGTTTTAGTTGGAAGGTCTGCATCCTAATTCTTCCCTTTTGTTGGCTTTGTTTCCACCATTCCTCTACTTTCATCATAAATTTCTGATCCCTGAGCCAGAATGCTTCAAACTTGAAAGGCCTTTTCTTGGGATTGGCTTTGATGTCAAGTTCTATTTTAATCGGCCAGTGGTCAGATCCCATTCCCGGTAAAATCATTGCTTCAATGAATATATTTGGTTTCATGATTTGTTCTGGTATTATAAATGTATCCAGTCTTGAAGCAATTTGGTGTATACCTCCTCTTCTTTTGTTCCAAGTGTGAATCCTGTTTGTCGTTTGAATGTCTACCAGCGTTTGTTCTGCAATCATATCTCCGAAAGTTTCCATATCCAAGTTTGTTCTTCGAAGTCCTCCCCTTCTCTCCTTTAGAGATGTGATCAGATTAAATTCTCCTCCAAAAATCCATGGAGATGTTGGAAACATGGATCGTATTGTTTCCAAGTTCTAAAGGAAGAACCTATGTTCTCTCGGTATGTGTGGACCATATACACCGGAGAGAAGAACCCATTCCTGAGATCCTATATTCCTGAATTTTCCTGAAAGGATTTGAGGCACACTGACCCAGTCTTTAAATTGAATCTCCTTTGGGTTCTAGAGGATTTCCAAACCCCTAGCGCTGTCTATAGCATCCTGACCTATTATCTCATAATGTGGCTTGAAATTGCTCATAATATCTTTTAATTTTTGTTTCTTGAACTATCATTACAATGGGCTTATCTTTCTTAAGTCTCTCTTTCAGATATCTTTGTTTCCCCTTGCTATTCAAACCTCTAATATTCCATGTTGTAATGATCATTTTAACAATTTAAGGGGTTGTTGGAATACCTCCGACAAGGGTCCCACTCTTCCTGAGTTTACCAACATTTCTCCAACCATCTGTATGGTATCACTCATTGATCTTCTTCCTCTTTTTTTGCCTCCTTTCCCTGTAGAACCCACATCTGTGCTTTGTCCTCCATGTGTCCCTAGCTATTCTAGTTGGTTTGTTATTGTTGTCCCTCGCTTCTCCTTGTATCTTTGAAACATGTCTTTATATAATTGTTTTTGTTCTTTTGGGATGAATGTTTCATCCAAATGCCTCCATTCTTGTATAAGTCTCTTCATGACTTGTTCTTCTTCACTTCCTTTGTCCTATTGTGGGTCTATCTCTATTTGGATCTAATCTTGAGTTCTTTCTATTCTCTCCCCTTCCTTTTCTATTTCCATACTTGTTTGCACTTTATTTTTTCCCTTATCTTCCTTTGTATGCTCTGTTGTTTCGTCTTCACCATACTCACCTTCCACTTCCATTTCCTCTTCTTGTAATATCTCAAACTGATTCTGAGTTTCCTGAGTGGGTTCTGGAGAGGGTGGCTTCTGTTTATTTTGTTCTTTTTGGGATTTTCTTCACCGCGGTACTTATGTAAACCCTTCATTTTCTTCTTCTCTCGCCCCTTCCTCCTTTTCAACATTCTCTTTTTTCCCAATCTCTGTTGATTCTTCCTTGGCAATCATCAGACATGATTTTTAAAGATGGTCGTATTCCCACCCGGCTCTGTCATTTCTTTTCAGTCTCGTCAATTCGTTGGTTTTCTTCCTTCAGTCGGCCCAGGGATCTTGCTTCATCTCATCTTGTACAGGTGGATTCAGGTTCCCCTGCACCCTGGCCAGGCACAGGTCTGCCAGAGGCAAATCTTGCTAAACCCCAAACCCTAAGTGTTTGTTTGCAGCGCTCCTCCTTCCATCACTTGCTTTTTTCAAACTCTCTGAATCCATAATCATATATAATTATCAATAAAGAGAAGTATTCTATAATTTTCACATCTTTTTTTCCTATTTATGCATATGTTATATTGGGTATGAATTTTGCTTCTAATTCTTATATGATGCATGAATGTGTATAACTATATTGTTTAAGTGAATGCAAGTAAGAACATCTATTTATTCAAAAATAACTAAGATTTGTTAATAATATAAGTAAGAGACTTAACGTAGTTTGGGAAATATCTCAATTCACTGCCCTAGCAATGTGAAAGCATATCAACCCCTAGTTAGGGGTGCACAAAAGCCAATGGTAACATTTCGCAAAGGTACTAAAGGGTAGAACAGAGGGATAAGTAACCTACATGAAGGCAGGTATAGTTGGAATAAATTGACATCACATCCATCTCAAGGGTGCGGAAACTTAGTTCCAACATTCCCCCATACTCCTCCGGGTGAGACTTCAATCTGTGCTCTGCGGGCTGATGTCGAAAGGGCCAGTAGTGTAGGGATTTGTTTGTCTAACTCACATTGAACCTGGGTCAGGCCCCCACAAGCCAACAGGGTATGAAAAACATTGTTAAACTACGACACATCTTGGTCCCTTCCGAGTCGCAACGTTGTCTACTTTATGTATTTATCCTCATAGCTCCTGACAGGGTAGTACTACTCGATGGCATCCCAGAACGAGTTACAAGTGGGTGTGTAGGTTTTAAACCCGTACAGAAATTACCTGCATACGAATTCTAAATCACAGGAAAAATAAAAATGCAAGAGCATAACACATAAAACACATATACACAGATATTTCCCACTGGATCCCAAAATTGGGACTACCAACTTGATTTTTCATTATGTTCCTTTCAATGTTAAAATACATATTTATACATTCTGAAGCATCCAATACCATGGACCGAAACCATCGCGTCCAAAACCATGGACTGAAAACCATAGGTAGGTTCGCCCTGTTGGAGAGGTAAATCCCCTCTACGGATAGAGGCAATCCCTACTAGCCCAGAAAGGGTCTAGCAACAATCAAACAATGCTACCACGCAAGTTCCAAATTGCAAATAAAAGGTAGGTGATGAAGACCTACTTGGATTCCAACGCTTTCGTTTGTAGAAGAGATGTCGCCCACGTTCCTTTGCCTTGGCCGGTCACAGTCCTCCACTATCCTCATGAATGGACACCTGCACACAAAGAGAACAACACAAACCGAAGCATGAAATCTAATAAATGCAATTATACATCAGTCAGGAAGGATATAATTCAACATCAATCATTACAACAATGAGAATGGAACCATAATGATAGTCATCTATTATTAATAATTAACAAAGGAGAATACAACCAGCGTCCTGACGTCAAGTCCTCCTTTGGCTGGGTGCTTAGCCACACAAGTATTGCAAAGCTTGAAGGGATGAGGGACAAGCTCTCTCTCTCTTAAGTAACAAGGTCTCCTTACTTAGGTAAAGCCTTATGGACACAAAGAAGGCTCTTGCAACTCCAATCTCTTGATATCTTCCTTTCAGCACAAGTATTGGCACTAGAATCAGAACTAGCTTGCTCAAGCCATGGAGACAAGCTTTTATAGAGGAAAGTGAAGAGATAAGGTCAATCTCAACAATAATGGATTTGGCTTCATCACTTGGAAACTTCTATGGAATGGTGGAAAACTACTTCCCATTCAAGGAGATTCGAAGCCAAACCATCCTCACTTAACTTGGATGCAGTTGGTGAATGAGTTGGATATAACTCTCAGAGGTTTGATTAGTTCAAAACTTTTCCCAAAAAGGTTGGCGTGACTGTGACTCTGGGACAGAGCGCTAATGGCGTGCCCTTTCAATAGGATTTTCCCCATTGGCATGGGCATAACACAGTGGACCAGCGCTAATGTAAAAAGGGTTGTTGTTAAGGGCAAAGAGTAGGAGATGTCTTCAGGGCATATGAAGCTCATGTTCAGAGGTGAATGATGCAAGTGGTTTCAAGTCTTGTCACTTCTCACAAGTCCCGGAATGTGTTCTCCAAGGTGCAGGAGAGGGATAATAGAGACGGTGAAAAATGGTGACAAATTACTGTGTAACAACAGTATTTGATGTCAAATGATCAGGGGTCATGATGACAAGATGATGAGTAGATGAATGGTCAAATAGGATAACCCAAACCCATGGAGGCAAGTGTGAAACGAGATGAGATGTCCCCACCAAGACACGAATGCAGATAAGTGCCATGTTCAAGAGTGACATACTGCCGACGACGACGATTACGATTCCTTTATTCCCCCACCATTTCTGGCAAGTACCCCGGTTATTTTTGGATGGCAAGCTTGACGAGGATAGCATATGCTTGAGTGGTTTCATTACAACAAAACCCGATGTCATTAAAGTTTTAACGAGTCTGAGAAAGGAAAAACTCGGCGTCTTTTCATGTTTAGAGAGTTTGAAAATACAGCAAAAAGAAAACTCTAGGGGTGTCCTTTTTTGTGAAGTTGTGTCTCTCAAGCCCGAAAAAGTATAAAACTATGCTCGAAAGAACCGCCCAGCCATTACGACGGAGGAGTACTTTTCGTGAGTAGTGACATCGACCCGAAAAAGTAAAAAAGCGATCGATATCACGTCATTTCGTTACCATTAACGAACCTGAAACGACAAAGGTCCGACGATCTTTTCATTTTTTATATGGTCGAAAAAGAGTTTAAAGACGACCGCCTCTTATTTTACTTTTAACGAGTCAAGAGGAACAACCCGGCGATCTTTTCATGTTTAGCGTGTCAGAAAAGAGCTGAAAGATGACTCCATAGTGACTTTTTCGTGTATTTACCGAGTCCGAAAAAGTATAAAATACAACTCGTTTCACCATCGAAGCTGCGTAAAGGACCTGTCACTGCACAAGAAGCAAGCATAAAATCCATTTTCGACCAAAAATATATTAAAATATTCAAAAATAACCTTTCTAAACCCAAAAATGAGTTAAAAAGTCTATAAATATGGTGAAAATGTAAAAACAAAATTACTTTTACTTTTTACCTCTTGAAGAGTGGAAGTGGTCTGTTTGGGGAGCAAACTTCAGGCGGTGATTACAGCCAATCCGTGCAACCATTCGCGATTTCGTCGGCTCCAGGTAAGAGGCACTTCCCTTAGCTCCATTTCCATACCATTTTTCATGCATTTTATTCCTGATTGAGCCTCTGCAAGGAGGAATTTCAAATTTAGGGCTTCGCCCCATTGGCGCGGGTATCCGGAATGGACCCGCGCTAATGGGGTAATTGGCCCAAAGGAGTCGCTCTATTAGCGCGACTGTTTTAAAAACAGTCGCGCTAACCGCGCAACTCAAATTTTTTGATAGATTTTCCCATTGCATTTGAATTTCTTCCGGTTTATAATTTCACCAAGGTTCTAATAATGATTTATTTGTCCTTGTGGGTGCAGGAAACAAGTAAACATGGTGGTGGAATGGAAATAACGAGAACACGATGCCGTGGACGCCTTGGCCATTGAGGATGTGGGGTGCATGAATGATTTGAGGGACTGTGGCCTCAAAAAATTCTTCCTCACATCATATATGTGATCTCAACCTGAATTGTTACAATTCATAATTTATGCTTGGGACGTAGATGACCAAGTATTTCGTCTACGGGGCCAGACCTTAGAGCTGGAGGTATCCGATGTATACTTCATCACTAGGCTGTCACGGAGAGGGGCAATTCCGATTTTGACTGGTAGTAGACCTTCCGAAGAGAAGGTAGGCGAAGTAAAGGCCTGACTGTGTCTGGAAGCACAATTCGGGAGCAACAGTGCCAAGGTGGCTATCAACACCATCTAGGACTTGACACTCAAGGCGATTTTATTCACCATCACGCGTGAAGCTAGGGTACAAGTGCCCCATGAGGTGACAGAATGCCTCAACCCCACCATCTTTGTTTGGGCTACAGCTGTGACTATTAATATCAAAAGGCAGCTCACAAATTGTAAGCGTGCAGAAGTGAAATAGTTCGCATACGGCTTGATTGTGGTGTCGTTCTTCTTGGAAAGATTACCACTTTTCCATATCCAGGGAGCTATAGTGGCTGATCCATTGCCAAGAGAGCCTAGGATGGCTCGTTGGGAAGCATTGATGCCCAGAGGAGGAGGGGGCCAGGAGATGTCATGGCGGCCCGAATTCTTCATATGGCTTCGCCGTCAGCTGATCGTGGTGGAGGATTGGCCGTACGTGGGGACCAATTTCATGGGGGACCCAGACCTTCCACTACCAGAGGGAGAGGAATGGGAGGAGGAGTTAGGTATGAACTCCTTGTTTTGATTTTTTATGTATTTTCATTTTTTTTTTCTTTTTAATACATGCCTATTCTGATAACGGTTGTATGTATATGCAGATGTTGGCCCGGAGCGACCAGCCGCCCTGTCTCCTATAGCGGGGAGGGGCCAACCCGTAGCTGACCCTCAGGTAGGGGGTACCATGGGGGAAGAGATGATACAGAATCTCAAGGGACTAACCCAAGGGATTCTAGGTTATGCCAGATTGGCGGACGTGCCTTTCGCATATCAGAGGCACACAGTGGGGGTGTCGACTCACGTCCATCGCCTGTTGAGATGATTTGTGTGCGTGGTGACGTGCTATCATGAGAACCACCGCGATTATACTCCTAGGCTTTATTTTCTTCATATTTTTTGAGAGAGATGTGTCTCAGATGTACGGAGAACACAGACTCTATTTAGACATGTACACTTATTTTTTGAGCGCCTCAGTGCGCCACACGATAAATATATATATATAATATATATAATATAACATAAATATATATATATATATTAGATAAGATATATATTATATTATATATATAGAAGATAATATAATATATATATAGATTAATCTATATATAGATTATATAGATATATATCATATATATTATAATATATATCTATATAATCCATATATATATATATATATAGAATATATATATATATTTATATATATATATATATAATAAATATAATATATATATATATATAATATATATATATATATATATATTATTATATATATATATATATACATGTTGTTATCATTTATTGTATTATATGCTTCTTGTATTATGTTTGATTCACATATTATGCAAATGTCTGTCCAATACATAGTTAGCTAATGCATCGGTTACTGCATTAAGTCGTCTTGGAATATGCTGATAAGTAATAAAATAAAAGTCCCTTTCCAATAACTTAACACGTAAATACAACCTTAAAATGTGATGATCTCTGATGGAATAACGCCCGTTGAGCTGGTGGATTACAAGTTGAGAATCCAAGTTTACAACCAATGTGCGAATGCCGAGGTTAATTGCCTCAGCTAATAATTCAATCACAGCACTATATTTAGCAACATTGTTCGTCATACAACCCAGACACACCCCTTGAATATCTACTAACTCACCATGAGGATCGTATATCACCCATGCCACAGATGACAAGTTGCAAGTACTGCGGGAAGCACCATCAACAAAACCAACGTAAGGTGATCCAGACATCTGTTCAAGAAACAAAAGACACAATAAGCGGTAATCATGCCGATATACCTAAAAAATAAACAAACACGCACACACAACACACTGCTGAAAGCATACGTATGTACAAAAAGAGAGTGCTTGGACTCATGCGTAATATGCTTGGTTCAAGTCAAGCCCCTTTCGGGACGTTGCCTTATCGCACTGTTGCATAACCGACCTAGATAATGTAGGCATCGCTCAGCCTGTTGTATAAAATGATCAACGGCACCGATGATCTGCCCATGCCCCCCGGCCGAGCGAGGTTTACAAGCTAGAGGATCAGTGCCCCCTTTGGCAGAGGGACCGAGGGTCGCAACAGTGTGAAATGAGGGATCAGAACGAGTCGAAACCAAGCCGAGTGAAGCAAGGTTCGGAGGTGGGAGTGAGAAGACACCCATGAGGGTAGGGTCTTTGAAAAGCACGACTCCCACACTCTCGTAAGGAACAGAGGTATGTTCAATGAAAGGTTAATTTCCTTTAGAAGAGGAAGCAAAGAAGGAGAGTTGGTCTACCGTGACAATTTTCCCTTGGTGAGGGAAACGGATGACATGGAAGAGGGATGAAGCCATGGCACGCATGGCATACGTCCAACTCCAGCTCAGAAGGAGGTTATATGTGAGATTCGCGTCAACGACCTCAACTTCTACTTCCATGGTTTTCCCTTCTAAAGTGATTGGCAATCGTTGAAGAATACCATAAAGACGGGATTCTCTCCCATCGAAAGCTTCCAAAGTTGTAGGAGACTGGCTCAGAGTCAGAGACCCGATCACTTTCCAACAAGCAATAGACATAATGCAAGTCGATGCACCCTCATCAATAACTGTGCGATGAATCGTTTTTGAGTTGATGATGACTTGGATAAGAAAAGCGATCCGATGAGGCAGCCTAGGTACATGGCTCTCGAGATCGAAGGTAATCAGATCCGAATCTGCTGGGTCGATGCCACCGAGGGCCGATAGTAGGGACTTCTTCTGAGGGGGGCAGCTCTGGAGAACTTCTAAGGTGGACATAGCTGACGGAGCCTGTGCTAAGTCCTCAACGATGCTATAGTGCTAGGTAGCACAAGCATTCGGGTTGTAAGATGATCTCCTGAGTACTCCTTTAGGAGGGGTTCGGATGGTCGTCTCAGTACTTGGTCTCTCAATATGGAGTGGACCAGAGCTAGATGAAGGAGCACCTGAGGGAACCTCGGGCTCCTTCCTGGCGGACGACGGATACTCCTTTGCTCGAGTCGTTACATGAATGGGAATAGATCCAGCCATGAAGACTTGGGAACCGAAGGGAGAAGAAGACGGATCAGCCACCATTTGAGTTTGTTGAGAGGGAAAAGGTTCTTTAAGAACCGCAGGAACCCCAAGACCGCCTTTCAACAAGCGACTAACTTCGGATCGCCTTGGGTAGTCCTTAGTGTAGTGATACTCTTCACAAATGAGACAAGGATATTTGGGTTTGCGCTTAGCTCCTTCCTCGGCTGGAGGTTTGGAGGATTCCTGTTTAGGTTGCTCAGATTTATTTTTTCCTTTTCCTTTTTTCTTTCTTTTGAGGCCTTACCCGCCGTGGTGGAATGGACGGCGTTGACCTCGGAAGTACTACCAGAATTTGAACCACCCTGAGAAGTGTTTTCGTTAGAAGTGCCTGACTTTTGCTTCCTAGGGTTTGAAGATGATTTTTTAGAGGCCGGGTTCACAGAGCCAATAACTCCATCGACAGATGGCTTTGGCGGAGCCTTGGATGTACCGGGTCTCGGGGTGTCCGGAAAATACTCATACAAAGTACCTGACTGAGAGTAAACTAAGTCCAGGTACTGAGTGCGCGCGATCGCTTGCTCTTCAGTCACGCAGGCTCCCATAGCAATGTCCCGTGCAATCTTAGGGACAAAGGAAGTCGTGAACCAATCGGTGAG
>APFE030759927.1:175191-198606 GCA_000404065.3 Pinus taeda | reverse complement strand
CTTGGATTGCACAGTAGAGGCAGGCAAACAACGGAGGAGATTTGAACTTGTGACTTGTTCAGATCTGAGCTGGTTTTGTGTGTAGCATGTGGAGATAGTACTGAGTACTTGTGAGGAGTATTGTACTATGTATTGTTACATGTTCTCTATCATTATAATATACAGATAGTTGGGGGTTTTCAGCTGTATGCTTTTCCCATTACATACTGTGTTGATATGTGTGATTGATGTTTCAATGTGCGCATGCGATTGTTTTTTTTAATTCCGCAAATTGATGATCAATGGTAGAGGAGGATGTATTATGCATGCATTCCGCAAATAGTGTATAATCAGGATAATCTCTGTGAATAAGTGTTATATTATTCAAATTTCTACATAAAGGGTTTTTGTCATTTTTCATAGCATAATGTGATTAATATGCAAAAAATGAAGCATTTTTGGAGATATTTACTATGCATGGGCTTGGTGGAGGCACCCAGAGAGAATATAGGGGGCCTATCCACCTCATTGACTTCCAAACTTGGCTTGAAGATCAAATATCCCTCACCAACAGATCAAATTTACTAGCAGTCAAGGAACTCCAAGTGCATGTGAAAGATCAAGGGAACCAGATCCACCAATCTCGAGATTTTGAAGGGGAGAATTCCTCCTTTCAAGGGAGTTGCCCCTAAACTAAATTTTTTATAAATAAACCGGCATAAAGACTCATTAGGATTGGATTTTTTTTTTTAATCTAGGAGTAGCTACTAAGAGCCTATTGTTTTGCACTATTATTTTCATCTTTCATATGATGTATGCAGCTCTTATTTTCTTATTCATGAGAAGTTCATTGTTGGCTTGCATCCGAGTTAGTTTGGGAGGGATGAAACCCTTGGGTTTGGACCCAACCTAGTGGATTTATTCCTTCTCTTGAATTCTTTTCCTCTTCTTGTTCAAGGCATTGAATTTATTTTATTGTTTCAGAAGGAGTTACATCACATAATTTTGTAGTTGCAAGTTTACCTATCACCTCTCTTATGGGAAGGGTGATTGGAATATCTCTAACAACAACCCAAAAACATGTGATTATGATTTCTTGGAATTGTTAAGTGTTGGATTGTAATCCTCTTGCATGCTTGGTTTTTTCAACTCAGAAGTTAGTAGCATTGATTTAGAAATTAGAAGTGTGTTGTAGGGTAGAATATATTTAAAAACAATTCAACTCATTCTTTCCATGTTAATTTATCTTGTTGAATATTCATCAATTGATGCATGTGTTTGATAGCCTGCAGGGATTGTTGTTGGCTTGAAGGGGAGGGAACACTCTTTTAGATCCATCTAGACCATTCCATCTCTCCCCTAGACACTCCACATTGCTTCCAAACTCTTCCATTGAGACCATTTTTCTAAGGCAAATGAAGGACACCATGGGCATAAAATTTGGTGCAATATAGGCCAATGAGGGGTACTAATATTGGCTAAGGAGATCCCACACCCTTCATCCACCTTCCTTCACCTTCAATACACCATTTTTATCCTCACAAAGCTCTTTGGCCCCATCCTGTAGAAAAACAGGCCACCATTTAGCAATATAGGGCCTCCTATAACACTTCATGTAGCAGCCTTGTAGCATTGTTTTCTTCAACCAAATTTCTCCCAGATTTTGACCCTTGAATCTTGAAGTTTAATAACAGTCCCCAAGCTATGACTTAATTATTAGGGAAGACTCTAAGACCACTCCAACCCCATCCCTTCATCACTGCAACCATAATACAAAAAGTGGAATTAGACTTAACATTTTTTTCATAATTGTGCTGAGATTGAATTCTCATTTTTTAGAAAGTTACAAATAGACAAAGTCATACAAATAGGATGTTTATTTGATTAAGTGTGTAAATAGAATGACATAGGTTACTTCTGCAACTAGACTAGCCTCTTCCTTTCATGATTAGCATTACCATTCCTTTCTGTCATGCAATTTCAATTAGCATCTACATTTGATGAAAGACATTTTTAGTGTCTATAGTTAGATCATGTTACTTTCCTTGCAATCATGATATGATTTCATAAGAAATTTACTTAGTAGTTAGTTCAAGTAGTGGTCTCTGAGTGCCTTGATCTGATCTCATGATTGAGGGTGACATGAGTAGAAACTAATATGTTGTGCATATAGCATTGTCATTTCTAAGTTTATATGAACCTCAAGTTGATCATTAAAGTTGTGAAGCCCTTGGGAGTTGCAACATCCTTGGTGCAATACTAGGGCTCATCACTTTTTGGCACCACTTCCAGGGAGGTGTCTAAGTAAGTGTTGCTTCTACTTAAGAGTTACTTGTTATTTTTTGTTTTTCATTAGCCTTATTGATTTGAAAAGTTTCAAAAAAGAGAAAATTCAAAAAAATGAGCTAGTTATTTCATGCCTTGTAGGAGTAGGTATAGTTAAGGGAAACTGTTACCAAAGACCCCCACCCCCCAAAGTAGTCAACCTTCATTCTTCTTTAGTGGTTGTGAAATTCCCTCTCTGACTATAGGGGAGTTAGAAGACCCTCTAGGTGAACACCCTAAAATCTTTGAGTAACCCATAGGGAAAGAAGAACATATTTCACCTACCCAAACCATGGATGAAAACAAGAATAATGAGATTTTTCATATCAAAGAAACCAATGAAGAGGCCAGAATGACGAATATAATCCCTTCTTCCCCTCCACATTTCCATGGCCTAAGCTCTGAGGATCTTGACACCTTCATGCTTGAGTTTGTTGTTATCTGTAGGACCTATGACTATGCCTATGATGAACATAAGTTGAAATTGTCTCCATCAACCCTCAAAGATCCAACCTTGCATTGGTTTATGAGTTTACCTAGAGGAAACATCAATACTTCGACCTAAGTACAACAATCCTTCAACGAAAAATAAAAGGATTACTGTAGGTCCAAAGAAGCAAAGGAGGAAATAGTTAGGATGAATCTTGGACCTGATGAATCCTTAGAGGAATATGAGGAAAGATTCCAACTCAATTATAGGAGGGCTAACTGTATCCTTGACCCTGAGTCACTCAAGATGGTTCTTCTTTTAGGGATCAGGGAGAATTTAATGGAAACCCTCAATATGTTTTCTGGAGAATATATCTACCAATTTACTTATGATGACATTAAAACTATATTCAAGAATTTCCCTAGGGCTACTAGAAAAAATTGTAGGGCTAGCCAAGGCTTGGTCGATTTCTCTCCCTCTACAAAAATCATCAAGCATGAGATAGGAAGTATGTTGGAGTATTTTAAGAGTGAAATGTTGCATACCTTTCCCTGCAAATGGATACTATGCAAATTAAAAGGAAGCAAGAGGAACCAAAAAAGGGCACTAACTATCTTTTGTCCTATATGCACTAAGAGACACCCTATGAATGAGTGTCCACTAAATGTCATAGAAGTCTTCTCTATCTGTGAAGAAAATCATGCAATAGACAAATGTCCCTCTCTGTCAGGTTTGAAAGTTATATACTAAGGGGCAAAAGGTGGTGCAGAGAAACTCTGTTTCATTAACCAAAGAAGGCCTCAAGGCTCTCAGCCATACCAAAAAAACATGTGTGGTGCACAATATCCTCATTACAATCCAAATAAGAATGAAAATTTATAGCCTAGGTACCCTTCCACTCATCCATCATGGCCCACACCTCCTCCTTAGACTTATACTCCTCAATATCCTCCTCAACCTATTCACCCTCATTTCCAGCGATATCCACATCAATCTTCCCAATGGGGCAACCCCTCACAAGGGTGGAGGCCTCAGATAACCCAACCTCCTGCTTTACTACCTCCACCTCAACCTCAACCACATCTAACTCACCATACCCCACCTAAGCAACCTCAAATGCCTACTCAACCTAATCTAACCCGAAAAGTAAGAAGGTACAATAAGTTTATAGTGGGGAGACATCATATCATGCTTATGCTATGGAAATCCAAGAGATCAACCTTCGGTCTAAGAAATTTTTCTCAGATAATCAACCATCATCTCCACCTAAAGAGATTGAATAATAGAAGGCAGAGAGTGCCCCTTAAGCCAATGCACCTCCTTATCCTGAAAGGTTAGTCCACCCTAAACAAAATACCTCAAAAGAGGATGAACTTGTAGGAGAATTGAAGCACTTGTGTGTCAAGATACCCATTCTCCAAACCATCAAATATGTTCCCATTTATAACAATCTTATTAAGGAAGAATGTTTCAAAAGGCCTAGGAGAAGAAGAAGATATACCCCTACCATTAATTTTGTTGGACAACTATCTGATCTGATGCTTGGAAGGGTAATCTCCCCAAAGTACTTGGATCATGGTAGCCCAATAGTGAATGTGCACATTGATGGAATTTTGGTCCCTAATACCTTGATTGAACTTGGGGCTGTCATCAATGTGATGACTAAGGAAATCATGTTGAAGATCAATCTCCAAGGGTCCTTGAGGAATACCACTATAGTGCTGCAACTTGTAGACAGATCCACAGTAGCTCCCGATGGAGTCAATAAGGATGTCCTGGTCTCCCTTGAATATTGGGAGTACCCCACTGATTTCTTGGTCCTTCGGCCCAAAACAAGTTTAATGACTATCCTCCCGTCCTATGAAGACCTTGGTTGGACACTGTTGATGCCTACGTTATTTGCAGGGATGGGAACATGATCATTAAGACTGGGCATCTGTCAAACAACTTGTGTTGTATCCTCCTACTCAACCCTCTATTTAGCATGACTTGACCTTGTGGTTGGAGGATGAGGAAGAGAAAGAATTTTATCAGACACCCCTCTACCCAGTATTCACTCTAGATAATGTTATAAGGGGGGACAACTTGATCAAGATGATCTTATCACCATATCTTACAAAATCATCCCCCCACTACCATGCTAGTTGATGAACTGATAAAAGAATTCGAGAGTAATCCTTGGACATATTTGTGCTCTTTTGACTCCAACCTAGAACATGCCAAGGTTGTGGATATTGGCCCATCCATAACTCTAAAGGTCAACCCCTCTCTCTTAGCCAAGCAGGAACAACAATTATGCAGTGTACTGAAGCAACACCAGGATGATTTTTCTTTGGATTATAAGGAAATGAAGGGTGTGCATCCCTTAGTTTGTACGCATCATATCTACCTCAAGGAGGGATGCAAGCCTGTAGGAACAACCCTAGAGAAGGATGAATCCAACTCTTAAGGACATTGTGAAAGAGGAATTATACAAGCTACTATATTCAAGGTTCATATACCCAATTTCAAATAGTGAGTGGTTTTCCCCTCTCATCTTAGTCCCCAAGATAAATGGGAAGTGGAGGATCTGTGTTGACCACCGAGAACTTAACAAGGCTACAAATGAGGACCACTTCCTTTTGCCCTTCATTGACCAAGTCCTAGATGGCCTTGCGGGAAAGAAATTCTTCCCCTCCCTAGATGGATTTAGTGGGTACAACCAAATACATATTATCCCTAAGAACCAAGATAAGACCACATTCACATGTCCCTAGGGTACCTTTTCTTATAGGGTACTTCCATTCGGTTTGTGCAATGCCCCTGCTACCTTCTAGAGGGAAGTTCTAAGTATCTTTGTTGAACTTGTTCATGATGCTACTGAGATATACATGGATGACTTCACACCTTATGGATATGATTTCCAGGAAGCACTTTCTAATCTGTGCAAAGTCTTAAATAAATTCATTGAAATAATATTTCATTGAGTCGTGAGAAATGTAAATTTTTGATGAATGGTTTGTAGGGAAAACCCAAAACCCCCATCTTTGCATTATTTACTTCAAATAATGGGGACCATTTCCATAATGTTTTTGGCTAAATCACCTTTGAATACTTTCTTTTAGTTAATTTTCCTACAATTTTTCCATTTTTTTCATTTTTATCGGATTTCTATTTTGATTTCTTTGTTGAGTTTGAATTTTCACTAGCTTTCCATCAGTACTAGTTTCATCTCATTTGGCTACACAGTTTGCAAATGGGCTCATTTGAAATTCAATAAATTTTATCGCCTCGGTTAAAAAATGTATAATATGTTAATTTTTGTAATTAAAATAGTAATTCAATGTAAATATTAATCCATAGTAAATTTTCACTAATTTCTTCATTTTTCACTAATGGTCGTACAAAATCGCCCAGCCAAATTGTAGAACAATTAAAATAATGTGCTTCTGGGATCTTGGTAATTTATTTCAATCTATAATTTTGAAAGAAATTACGAGACTCGAAATCTCAAAATTACATTGTTGTAGTTAATTTTGTAGGATTTTTAATTACCAAATCAGACCCCACTTCACCTCACTTCTTCCTTTCCTTTACAAAAGTCTTCATATAAAAAGCCTTGATATAAAAAGCTCTTAATACAATTTTTCTGATATTTAAAAATGGTCAATATTTAAAAATCTCTATATCCCGATATATAAATATTGACATTTTCATTCAGTGCGCAATTTAAATATTCCAATATTAATTCACCTCTGAACTCTGATATTCCATTTGATATCGTGACTATTTAATTTTAATATAATTTCCTTCCCCTTATGAATCCCATTCCTCGTCATCATATGTCACTCCCACCTCATATCAGAACTTTGGCATATATCGAAAATTTTAATTTTAGATGTTCGATAAAGTAAAAACCTCCAATTTCCGATATGACTTAACCCCTTTGATTTCGAAGCTCGATACTCCACGAGTATCCCTTATGCCTCCCACAACATATAATGAAGTCTTCCCCTCTTCCTATTTAAAAAGCTTCCCTCTTATGAAAATTTGGGTCTTCTAAATGAGCTCCCAAAAGCCACTTTGGCCCATATATATGGGATCAACCACCACTTTGGCCCATATTTTTTAATTTATATTTATTTTAATTAAATTAATTCAATTTAATTAATTAATTTAATAATTGTAAATAAATTAGCTTAAGAATTAGTTTAATTAAATTTCATTTATTTTAATTAGTTATTGTAATTAGTATATAATTAATTTAATAATTTTAAATTAATAACTAATTAATTATTAATTATATTTTTAACTTATTCAACATTAGATTTTTAGTTAAAAAATTTTAAGTTTAGCTTTGGCAACAAATTTTCTAGAAATTTGGCAATTTTGATACTTCAACTTTGGGAGCTCATAAATTGAGTTTTACTTGGCCAAATGAGGCTCAAGACGGCTCGTTGGATAGATAAAATCATGGAAAATATTTCTGAAGTGGTTATATAACTATATTTTTTAATGAGTCTAAAATTTAGCATAACATCAAGCTCCAAATTTTTAAACAAAATTATTTTTTTGAGTTTAATTTCTACATTTTCATTTGCTCATAATCTATGTTGAATATAGATCCATTGAACTATGTTCTCCTTGACCAATTATATTTTTATAGGGATCAATGAAAAACTCAAAATTTTATTTATTTATTTATTTAATTAAATGATATTTTGGTGTTCCAGATTTAATATTTTGATTTTAATTTTATTTTAATTGAATTTTAATTGGTTTTGGCATAAAACAGTTGAAGAGACGGGGAAAAGAATATTTCAATCAATGGAATTGCTCCAACAATAGAAGAAAAAGAAATTGGACCAATGAAAATTATTGGAGCAAAATTACTCTTCAACATCTCTCCTACTTGGAATTCATTTTTGTAAATTACAAATAGTAGTTTGTAGAATATGCAAATGGCTTCTCTCTTCTGCAATTTTGAATTTCTAAAGCACTATTGTAATAGGGGTTTCAAGTTGTACGTAGAGAAGATCAATCTCATGTCTGAGGAATATTAGGATTTATCTTTTGCAAATCTAAATAATGTATGAGAGGCTGAGGTTGCATTACTAAAACACTTGCTTTTAGTAGTAGAGTTTATGTTTTGAGAATGATTGGTGTAGATCAATTCATGGAACATAGAAAGAGACCGGGCTTAAATTAGTTTGCATTTTAATTACTATAATTTTTAATGAAAAAGTCATCTTTTTAATGATAGATTTGCGTAAAATTGTCTTTCACGTTGAACACTATTGTTTAATGTGAAAATGATGATATTTTTTAATTAGTTGTCTACTTCATTAGCTTCATAGAACTGTTGTTAATTTATTCTTTTATTCTTATGCTTAAACCAAATTTCTAAGTAACTATTTACTTAGAAGTTTGTCATCTAATTTTGATTTAATTTCCATTCGCATTATGTGGAATACTTCCTAATGTTATTGGTTTATCATTCATGGTTAATAGATCTTTAAACAACATGTTTGGTAATTATAATATTAGTTGATTGAACTATTTCATTAGCTAGATATTCATCATAAACCAGGCGTGTTGAAATCTCCACCATATAATTACTTTTCTCTCGGTTGGGTTAGACTTATATCTTCCTAATCAAGATAGGCTTAGGATTCCTTTCCTTTTACTTGCATTCTAGGATTATTTTGCATTTAGATTAATTATTCACTTCCTAGGATTCCTCTTATCAAAGAGGAAAAATTTACTTGTGGCTTGGCTGAGGCCCAGATCATCTTAAGGATCATTTTCTTCCCTAATTAGCAAGAGGTTTGATTTGAAGTTTCTTCTCTATTGGTAAGTGAAATCATACCTTAAGCCAGTAGATGTAGAGAGAAGATAACTGGACCTAGTTTAACCAGTTGGAACCACCATTGCAAACAAAGAAGGAGCTACTCTAAGGTCTTGACCAAGTGGTCTCCCTTATATTGTTGAGGCAGAAAATTTCGAGCCTTCAACATTTTTTGGCGCTAGAAGGAGGGCTTGATAAATTGTTTTCTTTAAATAAATTTTATTTTATTACTGGCCCCATGTAAAAGATTTCCTTGGAGTTTCTTTATTGGACCTCATCCAAAAACCACTCCAGTAAAGACAGTCATGATCCTGTCTCAGGGAAAATACAATGGTAAGACATATGCTTTTAGTCATCTCCTTCAATTTATTTTAAGTTGCAATAATTTCAATATTGATGAAGATATTATTTGCAGGATCTTTACTCATACTTTGACAGGAAAAAACAATGACTGGTGCTTATCACTTTCAGTATCCTTTGTACGTAGTTGGGACAAATTTTCGAAGGTTTTCCTTCACATGTTTTAGGAATATGATTACAATAAGGTGTGTGATCAATAGAAGAATTGTGTAGGATGGAAGGTGAGAATTGGATATGTTTTATGTTAGATTTAAAGTAATTTTAATGCAATTTCGGTCCAAATATTTGCCTCCTCAAATACAATTAATTGGATGGTTCAGGGATTTAGTGTCTTTTTCTTATGAACTAGAAAATAGATCCTTTGTTGATAGTGATACACTTGCTCAAAATGACAACTTTGACTCTTTGCAAATTCAAATTACAAATGATAATCATTATGCTAGAAATACTCCAAATTTACATAATGTTGATCAAGTAGAATTTCAACAAAATGCACAATCTATTAGCAGCAATCAACAAGAACTAAAAAACATCTATTAAATCAACCAGAGAATGTCGGAAACGCACAATATATTTCTGAAATTAATTCACAATCTGTTGATAATAAATTGCAAATGATGGAGCAACTCAACAACAATTTGCAAATCGATCAAATACATGAAGAATCTAAATTGTCTAGTTTGGAAAATCATAAATCATCTATGCATAGAGAAACCTTCAGATATATATCTTCAACTTCCTATTTTTCTCTCTACAATGATACTTTTATCAATAGTAATTTAATTCATGGTCAATCAAGAGTCCCTTTAAATTCAAATTTAATTTTAAACAGAGGAACTGATATTAATAATGAATTATTAAATATTGGTAGAGAAATTTTTATCAATAATTCAATTAATAAACCCGAAGAGTCTCTTAATTTGGTAGCCAATCACTTGCATTGTTCCGATTTATTTAATTCAGAGGAAAATAATACTTATGAAGTTATTTATGATGATGACTTGGAAAATGAAAATACTCAACCTCTTTTCTCTTCGGAAATGATTTTGTCTAATTCCTTAGATGAAACTATTTTTGAAGATAAAGAAAATTTTAATCAAGGATTTATTCCAGTCCATTCTAATATTCAAACATTCAATAATCATATTAATTTTGGTATTCAATAACCTATCCCGATTTTTAATTCCTACAATGATGAAATGCCCTTTTTTGTGTCATAATATTGAAATATTCTCATTCCTGCAAAAGAAAGCAAACAATGAGTTTAATTTTATAATTTTTATTGATAATTATGGGAAAGACATTTTCACAAATGAATCCCACCCATCTTATATCATTATTTGTAACATTAATGTAAATTGGAATTTGCTTCGCTTTCAGTTCTCTCGGTTTGAATTTTCTTTTCTTTCGAATTTCATTTTTGAATTTTTGAACACATTTTGTTGGAAATTTGAGCATTCAAACTATAGACGCTCATCAAGTGAGCTAATAAGTTTGCATGAAAATCAATTCCAGAATTTCAAGCATGAACATCGGCTACTTTTTATTTTGGAATTTTGTTTGTTCATGCTTGACCAATTTATTTCTAATTTTCAAATAAGTTCATCACAAATTCTGGCACCTAAGAGTGCAACATTTCGTTGTGACCAGAAATGGGACACTTATAGAAACCTTTTAAATTTTCATCCATCCTTTATTGACTCATTTGAAAAATATATAAAAGTTCCATTGCTCAAGAATATTTCTGACTTTGCCTGTATTCAGTAGGCTTCAATGATTAAAAATGTATCATTCAAGCATGGCATGATGTTTCCTCTTCCTTTGAACTTCTTCCAATCATTCGCTAAAATTCATGCTATTTTTTATGATCATGTAAACATTTAGTTTGAAGAATTTTAAGGTAAGAATTTTCCAAATAAACTTACTTTTCCGAAGTTGTTAGGCGGGTTTTTTCTTTTAACAATTTAGTTGCATTGTTGATTTTAAACTTCTGTGGTTATTTCTTGGAAAACTATGATCCAGATTATCCACAGTACTTTGTTCATTAGATCGACGTTTCGAACCCCAAAGGGGATCCATCATCAGGATAGAAAATGAGTAATAGACTGAGAGAAGATTTTGTCGACCAAGAAAAATAAATAGAAACCTAATGGTTTGATAGGTTAAAGTAGAAGCCAACTAATTTTAAAATATATAACCTATTTAATTTTATTACTATTTACTATGAATTATTCATAAATTTTATTTCTTCCCTTTTTATTTTGTTATAATATCATTTCATTTTTATATGAGATCTTATTGTATTATGTTACTTAAATAATTAGTACTTAATTAAATAAATGGTTTATGTTAATAATTCATATTATTTATAAATAATCATTTAATTGCCTCATTAATAAATTTATTTTATTTATTTAGTTTATAGTATAGTCTAATTTGAATTGTATTACTACTTATTTATTAATTTTAATTAATTAATTTACTAATTTGAATTAAATTTATACTCATTAATTAATTGTTTAATATCCTTATGTTTAATAAATTATGTAGTTTTTAATTGTTTAATATCTTAATGTTAATAAATTAGGTAGTTTTTATTTTAATTAGTTAATTAACTAATTAATTTAGTTGTAGTTTTTTTTGTTACTGATGTGTGACTTGTACATACATATATGGAATAAAATGCTTGCATGGTTACATTGTAAGTATGACTATACCTAGTCATATTTCTTCTAAGTTAGAATTAGGAATAGATTACTTTATATTAGATTCTCTTTATCTTTGCATTTATTTCATTATTGCAGATTTTTAATAAGCAAGTAGTGAATCCGAGTTTTTCTTGACATTCCCTTTCATTTTCTGGCAAAGTGACTTAGAACATATCAAAGAGTTCTTATATCGTCAGATCATACACACTTGTAAAAACACTTGATTGTCTTGTTTTTGCAAAACTTCAGCACATTGTTAAAAAATGTTATATGAAGAAATTCCAAGGAATTGCTATGACTTGGCAATCTTTTATTCACAAGTATTTTTGGAAATGATCATTTTCACCACTCTTGTCCTATGATGCAAATTTGAGGAGGATGCAATTTGAAAGTTCATTACTTAGAATTTTCTATTAAATAAGGAGACGAGGTTGAACATATGTGAATTTTGAGAAATGCATGGAAAATTTTGAAGATTCATGAGGTAAACTTACAGTAAATATTCTTCTAGACATGCATTAACAAGTTCATATTAATTTGTTGTTTGATTTTCTCTTTTTCATAGTTTATTTCTTATTTATGTTTTGTTTATTTTTGTAGGTCTTTATTGGTTTGTTTTTGGAGACTTGAGATAATCAAGCAACCAACCATTTCTAAATTTACAACATGTCTAGGGAAGTATATTTTGCTTCATCAGAATTTGGGTATTCTTTAGTTTTAGGCCTTTAATGCATTATTGAAAGATTCGTATCGGATCCTTATAATATGGTAACTTTCCTCATAAGAAAACTATGATAAAATCATTCTCTGATCAAATATTCCCGGTAGTTAATGTAATTATTAAAGGGGATTTTGTAAAAAGGTAAAGTTGAGTTAGGCGCTTTCTTTGGATTAAATACTTTAAGAGTTGTTGGCCCCACCACTACCACTTATCATATCGGCCTTCAAAAATATCGTAACTTACAAAATGTGCTATGCTAAAAGCTCTCGATATCCTGATCATCTGATATTCCAATACTCCGATCTCTTGATGTCCCCATATTCTGATATTTGGTTCGCCCCTCTGATACCTCCATCTTTATCATATCAGTATTTTTATAAAAATCACCTATTCACTACACTCTCGATATTCCCAATGCCTCTTACTTCTGATATCCGATATTTTTGTCCTCAACCTATATCAGTACTTTCATATTAGATGCTTTCTCTCTAAATCCCTGATATAATATGGACGATATAAAAGTTTTGATATCACTTCTCGCCTCCGTTTATTTCTTTATATATGATTTATCAGAAGTTTGATATATCGTAACTTTCTAAAGTACAGGGAAGTGATTTCTTCGATATTCTTCTTCTGATACACTGATGTGTGCAGACCCACGTGAATCCATGCTTCTCTCAGAAATATGAGTCAATAATCATATTCTACCTATCATCAATGCAGCTGAAATGAAACATTAACACTCTTTATTGTTCAAATTTGCTCCAAACATAGGAAAACTCGGACTAAACTCTTGTAGCAGATGATCTTATCCATGATTTTATCTATGCCTGTTATGAATTTTATAATTGTTGAGTTTAGTTGAATCATTGCATCGCACTTGTTCATATTTTTTCCCTTTACTCACATTCCTTTCTTCCGAAGGGACTCAGAGCCTCTGATTGGTAAATTTTGGTATCCCGATCCTCTGCTTTTCATTTTTTCAAGATCTTTGCTCAGAATTTTTGACTTTCTTATTGAACTCTTGGGTTTGTATTATATCAAAGTCATTTAAAACATATTCTGAGATTTACCTCTCCGAGATCAACATTGCCTTTTCCTCCACTATCATGTCCATTACATTCAGTAAAGGAAATGACCCTTATTTCACTATCTTCATTAGAATCTTGTGGTATCAGAGTTTTGTAAGTTGATTTTGGCTTTAGAAAAGGTTTTCAAGATCTTAAACACCTGATTTATTCTCATATTTTTTAAATCTATGACACCTTTCCTCGAAAGCCTATTTTACAGGTAAATGTAAAGTGCTCTTGCAATCATTTTGAGAAAACTTCTCGTTATCTCATTATCGGAATGAAAGTCGTGAGAACTATTGTATAAACTCTTACAAGCTCACTTCCGATACGTAAATGTTATGTTCACACATCATACATTTAAAGAACATTTGTTATTGGACATGATCAATATCATAAGTTTTGTTTGTAAAAGCTATAAAAACTTTTGTTCCAAGATCTTTCTTCCCTTTAATATTCTAAATATTGGGACTTATTATATCAAAGGTGAAATTTAATTAAAGCTCCAAAAATAAATGTCACTGGAGATGTTATGATGAAAGGTTTTTTTTATCGGAGTTTTTCCCATTAAGAATTTTTGGAAAACTTAAGCTCTTACCTTTCACTTTGATTGTCTCGGAAACTCATAACTTCAGAATATCAAGTTACGTATATTCGTAGGTTTCGGATCAAGACATTCTGATATTTCATTATCATCACATCAAATCTTGTTTGATTATCTTTGTATATATATGCTACTTTCACGTTATCATGGTGGTCAAGAGCTTAGATATATTTTAATCATAATTACATCAAGTCCAAGTATTCATTCATCGGGATAAATTTGTGACTATAGGGATATACATTCTTCATGGTGTATGGACATGGACCTCTTTTACTCTTCTCGACAATCTACTTAGCTAATGAGAAATTTCATCACCTATGGTTCATTTACGTTTTTTTCTTCGACTCATTATTGAATGCACATTTTATTATCTCAATCATCTTTTAGTGAGAATCTTCATTTTATTTTCAAGCGACTCTTGAGCAAACACTATGGTAATACAATAATTGATAAGGAATTTGGAACAAGTAAAGGTAATGGACCATGGTTAATTCATGTTTGAATACTCTTTTATTTTAATTTTTGATATATGGCTCCATACTTAACATATAAAGGTTCAAGTCCGCTTCATATACATAATTGCTATATTATTTGGGATCTTGAATCATTTTCAATATTTTGGGGCTGATATAAATTCACAATGAAAAACACAAAGAGAACAATCGTCACTGCAATTCATAAAGAAGCATATCTGCATTTGCATTTCTACGAATTTGGTTTACTTCAGATTCCTTAGACGTGAAACATTGTTTTATTCTAGTTTATTGTTTGCTTTAGTATATATTTAATAAATGATGATTTTGGGTCAATAAGATTTGAGAAAATTCAATTTCTTCATACTTTTAATTCTAGTGAAAAGAAGAAGTTATCTTTTATTAGAGTAGATGTATCTCTCAAGTAAGATTAAATGAAATTATCCAATAGTAATATTCATATGCCCACTTTCATTCATTTTCATTTATTTACTTTTGGTTTCAGTTTTGTTTTTAGTTTTTGCTAATCTTAAACTTTGTTTTTGCATCTCTCCATAAATGTTTCACACCTCTACCAGATCAGATTTGGAATTCATTCTTCTTTGTTTGGTTTTCTTTCGAGTTTTTGGGAGAAGCAGTAATGATCCTCATCGAATCAGCTAAACTTGGGAGTTTCAGAGCCTTTAATCTATTTCTTAACCCTTCCTTTTATTAGAAAATGGTTGAGACAATTTTATGCAAGTTTTTCTTTGAAACAAGAAAATTTACAGCAGACAAAGACTTCTCATTTGGCTTAATCTCATTGCATGACTGTTATTTCCCTTATAGTTTCAAAGCCTCATTATTTATAACTCTTCAAGATTATAATTTATTAAACTCTCAACATAAGGAAAATACACACATGATTATCATTTTTATTCGTTTGTTGAGACATTTTATAGTTAATCTTCTTGGGGTTTTCCTTTTAAATTTGGGTTTTTCTTTCAACTTCTCTTTTCCTTATTGTTTGACACGATTTGAGTTGTTGTTTCCTTCTTTCAGTTCAAACTAGAATTACTTTTATTTTTACAAATGCTTATGGTTTGATTATGGTGACTCCACCATGATCTATGTGGAAGGCCATTTCCTCACCCAACAATTATTGGCATACATGGCAAATCTTTTACTATGTCTATTTCAATGAATTTCATTATCATTAAAGTTATATATTTATGGAACCATTAAACCCTCTTGGTTTAAATATTTTTCATGGATGAACACACATCATTTCTAAGTGATAGGGCTTACCTTCTCAAGGCAAGGAAAGAACTGACATGAGTTTAACTCAATGGATCCCTCCCACCCCTCCACTTTATAAAAGTCTCTAATTCATAGTCATGGGAAAAGAATTTCGAGTCAACATTACAAAAGTATTGTATCCATTAACATAAGTATATATTACCATCCCACCCCTTTCACTTAGATACATCATAAACTAAAGCTTTCAAATGCCTTAATCAAAAGGGCGATTAAAAGAGGAAGCAAGGGAAACACAAGTAAACACATCAAGGCTATGGACGGCCATTAGAAGCAGGGATAGGCTTATATGGCATAAAAGAATACTTCGTCGAGGTACTATTTAGGCTCGCTAGTAGAGAAATGATGTCAGAGACCATTCATAACAATGGATGTATGCTTTATCAAAAAACTCCTATCTATACTTTCTTATATTTCTCATATGAGGTAATTTTAAAATAAATGTTTCCCAAATTTGGATTCATGATTTTTACTCAAGTCTACTTTTGAGTACATATTTTTTCAAACTCATATTGCTTAATCTATTTATGTGGGACCCATGGAAATATTTTATTGTTTGACGATTCAAAGGAATCCACTATTTTTAACCTTTGGGTAAATTAAAGTTCATTATCTTTAACCAGAGATAACTCGTTCTTCCTAGTGTGTCACCAATTTTGTAAGGAAAACCCAACATCCCCCATTTTTGACTTATTTACTTCAAATTATGGCAACCCTTTCCATAATTTTTTTCGTTAAATCACTTTTTACTATTTTCTTTTGGATAAGTGTCCTACAGTTTTTCCATTTTTTCATTTTTGTCGGATTTTTATTTTGATTGCTTCATTGAGTTCAAATTTTCGCCAGCTTTCCATCAATATTCATTTAATCTCATTTGGTTACAAGGTTTGCAAATGGCACCCATCCAAAATTCGATAATTTTTACCACCTCGGTTAAAAAATGTACAAAATGCATAATATTTTAATTTTCATAATTAAATTACTAATTCATTGTAAATATTAATCCATAGTTAATTTTCACTAATTTCTTCAATTTTTCACTAACGATCCTACAAAATCACCGAGCCAAATTATAGAATAATTAAAATAATGTGCTTCCACGATCTCGGTAATTTATTCCAATTTATAATTTTAGAAGAAATTACAAGACTCAAAATCTCAAAATTGCTAAGTGGTTGTAATTTATCTTGTAGGATTTTTAAATACCAAAATGGGCCCCACTTCACCTTATATTTTCCCTTCCTTTACAAAAGTCACGATATAAAAAAACTCCCCATACAATTTTTCTGATATTTAAAAATTGTCGATATCTAAAGTCTCGATATCCCGATATCAGAATATCGGTGTTTTAATTTTGTGAGAATTTTAAATCTTCCGATATTAATTCACCTTTGACCTCCGATATTCAATTTGATGTCATGAATATTTAATTTTAATCTAAGGTCCTTCTCCTTTGACTCATGCTCCTTTGTCATCATATGTCACTCCCACCTCATATTGGAACTTTGACATATATCAGAAGTTTTAGCTTTAAAAGATGTTCGATAAAGTTCAAACCTCCGATGTCCAATATGCTTTAACACCTCCGATGCCGAGGGCCAATACTCCAAAATTATCCCTTTTGCCTCAGTCTATGGAAAGCTTGCCAAATTGCCAATAAAGAAAACCCAAATGAAATCCTAATCATAAGCGATTTAGAACTGTTGATAAAGACAATGGCAAAAAAAGAAAAGTCTCAAGGATCCGGCACTGAACAAGCAGTTAGCAAGAGTAAACATAATGCTGAAACACCTCCATTCGGCTCAAATATGCCACATTCTTAGAGAATTAAACAAAGACGCGGACAGATTGGTAAATATTGGATGCTCTCCTCAGGAAGGAATGATCAGCATAAATGCAGAACTTCCGACCAAGGAAAACATTCCTTAAGCAAAAAGAGTGCTCTAGTCATTATTGGAAATTGTAATGGTCGTTTTGGCTATGCCTGATCAGATTTCTATCAACAGAAATTAACCGTTTCAGTTAAACAAAAAAAAAAAACCTCCCTTTTATAAAAAATGGGCACTCTTAAATTGAGCTCCCAAAAAGCCACTCTGGCCCATATATATGGAACAACCGCCACTAAAAAATCGACATGTGTCTCCTGTTAATTTTTTAATTCATACTAACATAAATAATTTATATTTATTTTAGTTAATTAATTCTATTTTAGGTAATTAATTTAATATTGGTAAATAAATTAGCTTAGAAATTAGTTTAATTAATTTCATTTATTTTAATTAGTTAATTGTAATTAGAATAATATAATTAATTTAAATTTTAAATTAATAACTAATTAACTATTAATTAAATTTTTATAATTTAATTTAGCATTAGATTTTTAATTAAAATTTCTTAATTTTAGCCCAAGCAACAAATTTTCTAGAAATCTGGAATTTTGACACTTCAACTTTGGGAGCTCATAAGTTGAGTTTTACTTGGCCAAATGAGGCCTAGGATGACTCGTTGGATAGATAAAATCATGGAGAATATTTATGCAATAGTTGAATAACCATATTTGATCATGTAACAAGTCTAAAATTTATCAGAAGAGCAAGCTCTAAATTTTTAAACAAAATTAATTTTTCTGAGTTTACTTTTTTGCATTTTCATTTTCTCACAACCTTTGTTGGATACAAATCCATTTGACTATGTTCTCCTTGACCAATTACATTTTTACAGGGATCAATGAAAATATTAGATTTACTTTTATTTATTTATTTAATTAAATGATATTTTCTGTTCTAGATTTAGTATTTTGATTTTAATTTGTACTTTAATTGAATTTTAATTGGTTTTGGCAAGAAAACAATTGAAGAGATGAGAAAAATAATATTTCAATTAGTTGAATTGCTCCAACAATAGAAGAAAAAGAATTTGGACCAATGAAAATTGTTGGAGCAAAATTACTCTTTAATAACTCTCCTTCTTGGAATTCATTTTTGTAAATTATGAATAGTGGTTTGTAGAATGTGGAAAGAGCTTCTCTCTCGTGCAATTTTGTAATTCTTAAAGTACTATTGCAATAGGGATTTCAAGCTGTAAGTAGAGAGGATCAATCGTTAATTTGAGGAATATTAGGATTTATCTTTTGCAAATCTGAACTATATATGAGACGCAGAGCTTGCACCACTGTAACTCTTACTTTTAGTAACTAAGTTTATGTTTTGAGAAGGATTGTTGAAGATCAATTCAAGGAACAAAGCAAGAGACCATGTTTAAATCAGTTTGCATTTTAAATACTATTATTTTTAATGCAAATTTTAACCCTTTAATGACAAATTTGCGTAAAAATGTCTTTCATGTTGAGCGTTATTGATCCAGATTTAAACAAGAACGCAACAAATTACAGAGATAACCATAAGCATATAGATGCAATGGAAATAATACTTCACTTAATTAATGTAAAATACTGAAATACGCTTTCAAACAGAAATGGAAATAAACTAGCTAGGGTGATGGTAGCTTATCTCTAAGAAGAGATGTGGTGGCTACATGCCTCTGAATTGCCTTACAATGAGGTTGAAAGGCCTTTTTTTATTGAACAATAAGAGAAAACCCTGAACAACCAAAACCCTAACCCGAGGAGATGTAACACCAAGAGTTTATGGGCCCCATTGGGGTGAGTTGGACAGCTAACTTCCCGGGGTCGTGACTTGGTCATATTATCTTCATTTGATGCACACGATAACTCGTTGGAAAGATATCTCTGAGGACTATGACGGAAAATATTATTTTAGACATAAAATCGCTGGTGCTAGATTTCCAAAAAAACATCATTTAGGGTAGGGCCTCAAAATGGCTCCGGAAGTTTAGGACCCGAAAAACTACTAAAAATAGTAAATTGTGCTACAATTAAGGAATTGAAAAATTGAAAGAAGAAATGGTGGGGGTCCAAGTGGAATTGGTGGGTGGCCACCAATATCCACCTGGATCATTCCTCCCCCCTTAGGAAGCAATGGTCCCCATTGCATTGAGTTCCTCCATGAGATGAGGAAACTTTTGTTGAACTTGGTCCCTAGTAAGCCACTTGCCTTGGTGAAGGAGTTGGCCTACTTTGAAAACTCGATATAGTTGGATATTCTGTTGGTGAGCGCACTTGATCTGTGTGTCCATGATCCGATCAGTTGCAGCTTGTTCCACGCAATCTGGATTCAACTCTATGGGTGTGAGTTGTTCAGCAATGTCGGATATGTCTAGTAATGGTGGAAAGTATGGCTGAAGGTGGTCCACATTGAATACTAGGTACAAGCCAAAGAATGGGGGAATGATAAGCTCAAATTAATTGTCTCACACATCCTTGGTAATGGTGTAAGGACCATATCGGAGTGGTCTGAGTTTCCCATAGGCTCCAGTAAGGCATTCCTTTTGCAAATGCAACCAGACTTTGTTGCCCACCTGAAACTTGTGTGGCATCCGATGTTGATCACGTCGCTGCTTGTACTTGGCATTTGATTTCTTTAGAATTTCATGGACCTGCTGACGAATATTTTGGATGTGCTCAATGAAGCTATTTTCCTTATCTGTTTCAGACTAGACATGAGTCGAATCTGTGTGAGTAGCTGCAAATGGCATGACCACATCAATGGGATATAGTGGTTGGAATCCCAAGCCCACATGAAAAGGGTTGTGGCCAATCGAGTTGTGGAGAGCCCGGTTGTAGCTGTGCTAAACATAGGGGAGGCTCTTGTCCCATGTGCATGGATTCTTTGAGTTGTACATGCGCAAAATGTGTACGATCATTCTATTGAAAACCTCTGTCTGGCCATCAGTTTGAGGATGGAAGGTTGTAGACTTAGTGAGTTTGGTGTCCAACATCGACCAGAGACTGGACCAAAATGTACTGAGGAACTTGTTGTCCTGATCTATGATGATGAACTATGGGATCCCAAAGTTTACACACACTCATTCAAATAAGAGTTTAGCAGTGCCTTCTGCTATGATATTCTTCTTGCTCGCTGCCATAATGGCGATCTTCGAGAACCTGTTGATGACCACAAAAACTGTTAGGCCCCTATACTACTATTGTAACCCCTTATTGTTATTAGTACAACTCCCTTATTATATTGATTTACCCATGTAGTGCCCATATTGTTACTATTGTGCCCCATAGAAGCCCACTATTGTTATTATTGTTCCCTTACATTATTATTGTTATGTCGGCTCTAATTATATTATGACCCTTTAGACTCCTATATATAGAAAGGATGTATTTTTATTTGTATCATCCAAAAATTGTTCATTTTTGTAATGTAAAGGAGGTTGCCCCCTCGAAGAGGTTGAATTCTAAGGCATTGATCTATATTTTCTATCATTTGTGAGCTAGTTTCATATCATTTGGTATCAGAGCTTTGGATTCTAGGGTTTCACTACTCCAAACAAGTCGTTGTGGCATTTGCACTATAACTTTTTTTTTGCGACGTTTTAGATGCTAAAAAAAACCCTTTTGGGGTGAAATCATTCTGAACCGCAAGTCTAAATTTCAGAGCTTTTCGTGTTAATTTGAGGAGATATGATCTAAGGAAGCTTGCATTTTTGCAGACTCCCGAATTACATTCCAAACGAGTGACCTCGGGAAAATAGTTATAACTTTTGTTTTGAGCATCAGATTGAAATTTCGTAAGAAGTTACAGAAATAGGACAGATTGTAGTTTCGTCTATATATTTTTCAGATGCTAAGGCCAAAACAGTGACATGTGACACTTCCTACAAGTTCACTCTTCTGAAAAGGTATATAATCAGGTCATCTTGGGAGATTGTGCATAACTCTTTCTTGGAGAATCTAAATTCGATCAGACTGGTGGCATTGGAAAGAGGACATAGAGGGCTACTGCAAGTCGCAAATTCAGAACTGGAAAAGCTGAAATTACAGAGTTATAGTCATTTCAATATCGAGCTCCTAAAATTAAGTAAAGGAGATATAAGGAAGTTTGATGGCAAGGATCTGGTAAATTGGACATTTCAGATGGAGCAATATTTTGATCTACATGGTGTACCACTGTTACAAAAGGTATGTGTTGCATCTTCATATTTAGAACCGAATCAATTTTTATGGTATAAAGGGCTTTGTTCTCGTAAACAACTTGTTACGTGGTCAATTTTCACGGAGGAAATGATAGCACATTATGAGGATACAAAGAGAAACACCTTCTTTAGAGCAACACCACAAGAATTGAAAAGAGTAAAAGGGCTTTGTTACATAGTGGAAAGTAAAATTATGGCAACAAGGAAGTCTACCCCTCACAACTATAAAGATAGAAGTGTTGTTTCTCCTAGCTTTCCACAACCTACAAGGGTTACACCACAACAATTGGAAGAAAAAAGAGAAAAAGGGCTTTGTTACAATTGTGATAGGAAATGCACTAAACATCATAAGTGTGCTGAGAAGAAATTATTTTACATAGAGTATGAAGAGGAGGAAGAAAAGGATCAAGAAACATCAAAAGAAGAGGATATACACCAGGACCCAACCCCAGAGAAAGAAGAAATGAATCAGAAAATATCTTGTAAAGCATTGGTCGAAATTACCACTCCTCAAACTATCAAGATAGAAGGACATATCAAAAAGAAAAATGTTCAAGAAGTGAAAGATCACATTGAGCATTAAGAAATGAATCCGACCATATCTTGTAAAGGATTGGAAGAAATTACCACTCCTCAAACTCTAAAGATAGAAGGACATATCAAGAAGAAAAAAGGTTCAAGCAATGAAAGATCACATCAAGCATCAACAACAAGTTCTCCAACTTTTAAAGAGTAACGCTACTTTGGTGCAAAATCGAACGAATCAAGAGGTAGATAAACATCGTAGTGAAAAATGTTTTGATGTAGGTGATTGGGTATTTTTACTACTACATCTCAAGCAAGCTATTTATGAGAAGGAAATGTTGGCAATACTACATGCACTTAAGAAATGGCGACCTTACCGAATGGGAAGACACTTTAAGGTAAAACTGGATCATGATAGTCTTAAATACTTTTTAGAACAACAATTATCTTTAGAAGAACAAAAAAAATGTGTCACAAATATGTTGGATTGAGACTTTGACATCATCTACAGAAAATGGAAGCAAAATTTTGTTGCAGATGCACTCTCAAGAAAGGATGAGGATGTGGAAGCATTGTTTTGTGCTATTTCTATTATCCAACTAGATTGGATAAATGAAGCAAGTGAATGGAAGAAGGACGAAGAAGTATGGCCACTTATTCAAAAGTTGCAAAAGATCCCAATTCAAACAATATTTCCAGAAATTGAAAAGGAAGGAAAAATCATATTGGAACCTAGAGAAATCACAGAAACAAGAACCTGGCAGCTACGTAATCGATCAATTTCAAAGTATCTCATCAAGTGGAAGAACTTACCAGCTGAAGATTCCACATGGGAGGACAAGAATTTTATACAAAAGCATCAAGAACTACTCAAGCATCGAGGACAACACTTTTTGAAGGAGAGGGGCATGTTAGGCTCCTATACTACTAGTGTAACCCCTTATTGTTATTAGTAAAACCCCCTTATTATATTGATGTACCCATGTAGTGCCCATATTGTTACTATTGTGCCCCATAGAAGGCCACTATTGTTA